>CAMXCT020002435.1:216528-501528 GCA_947184155.2 Cladocopium goreaui
CCACTCCATCGGCACAGGTCATGCTGACGTTGCCATCGTATTGGCCTTGGAGGCACTCTACGCAACGCATTACGTAACGCACGACGCACGGCCACAAAGTTGGGAAATTCATGAAAAGTCACCAAGTTATGGACATTTTAGACATTTATGGAAATCTAACATGTCAATTATAGGAGATCAGAAAAAACATTTTGGAGATAATCCAATATATATATATATATATACCCAATTCAAATGGTAGTTGTGGGATAGTTACGGTAGATAATCCACTTCAAATCAGAATTTATCATCTCAATCGGCTAGGATATTCCATCTGAATTGGCGATATATATACCCCCAATTTTGAGATAAACCATGACAAACCCAACTGAGATCTTGGTACTATGGCGTCTATGGGTGTCACCATCTGTAGGCCAAGAATTTTTTATCCCACAAAAAACGTCTTCTCAAACTTGGAAAACGGCACCAATAGAACAACAAATCACTTGAGATATCTTGAGATTGTGAAAAGTGCACTCAGAAATCAATCGCCAAATTTTCACCCCACATTTTTGTTTCTGAATACCCTTGATGGTGTAAGCATGTTTTATAGGGCCTTTTTGGGGATTCCTTTTTCTTTCTTTACAAGGTGAGAGTCAAGTTACATATATCCCCCATTCATCAACCCATTTCGGCCGTCAGTTGCTTTATAGATTGACCCATGAATCAAATAGCCATTAAATACCCGTTAGGGAATTTATCATATAACCATGGTGAATTCAGTGAATTCATCGATCTGGTTGGTGATGCAATGTGCCCATCTTGAAAAATCATGGAGTGAAAGTGAATGGGAAGGATGACATTTTATATATGAAATGGACAATAATCCAAATGTTTGAAACTGTACCAACCAGATAATTTATAAATCCCTATAAATATACATCACTACATAGCCATGGAAATAAATAGCCAGTGAAACACTGGGTTCACTGATTTATATACCATCTGGATATTTAACATAGCCATGGAAAATCACATTTTTTAATAGGTAAACCATCTATAAATGGGCCATTTTCCATGGCTATGTTAATTACCAGAGGGTAGTTATATCCCCATAAAGCCAGATGAAGCCCGTGAAACCGGCGCCGAAAAGACCGGCGTAGCCGAGTTTCCCGACTGCCCAAGAAGCTGGGACAGGTGACATACACCGTGCTGCCATGCAGGGTGGGGTCCTGGCAGCTCACTGCGTCTCGATAGAAACTAAGAAAAACAAAGAGTTGTAAAAAAAAACATGTGAAAAAAAAAGGATGTTTCACCCATAATTTCACATTCTCTGTGTTTAACCCTAAATTTCGGAAATACTGTTGACTGTTAAACTATATTAACCCTAAACCAGAATGTTGAAATAGTGTTGAACTATGTTTCACCGGTTTCACCCATAGTTTATAATTTATGGGTCTCCTATTTAGACAGGACCTTCTCCCAAGCCCCATGTTTGATGAATAGCTCGCTATGTTCTAAACACTTTAATTAACAGGGACTTGGATGGATTTTGTTGGGAGCAACCATACAGAATCAACCACAGTGTATCCCATAAGGGTCCAGAAGGATTCCTAAGGCTCAATGGCCAACTGCTTTCCATCGCCCTTCAAATACAAACACAGCCGCAAAGCCGCACCGATGTTTCGTTGCACGGAGCATTGCATGCCTGGGCGGCCCCGAAACTCAGAGCTACCGTCCAAAGCCAGGAAAAAATGGCTGATTTATGCTGATTTCACATGATACAGTGGCTGGAAGAAATCTTGTACGAGTTGATAGGTGGTTCATCCCATTGTTTATAAAGGTTTCAACCATCCTTTCGGTGGTTGATCAGAATAAAACGAAGAAAAATCCAGATTTGATCACGAAAATAACGAAATGTCACGGGATTTCCATATCCTCAAAAATTCAGGCGGCGCTCATTGTGATTCAAAAGTGATGTGACAACTTGGATTGAACCAACGAACATTTGAAAGTTTTTCGCACGCTATAGGGGTCAACAAAGAACATCTATGGGGACAAACCAGAAGACGACCGCAATGCTGGGAATTCTGCCTGGGTTGGTTAAGATACTGACCCATAGGATCCATGGTGCTGCCATATATGGTAACATTTACCATTAATATACCCCCTTTATGTTAGCATATATACCAGCACCATGGATCCGTCATGGCTGAGTCCTCGGTGGGATCAAATCACCACTGGCTGTCGACCGAATCAGCCCTGAGACTCCGAGACTACAAGGGCTCCGAGGCTCCGGGCTGAAGTGTTGGTGCGAATCTGTCCGCCAATGCAGGAGTAGGTGATCTGAGCAAAATGGAGGCCCCCTTGATGGAGGGATGGCATGGCCCTACCGGGGACTCCACTTCACTGGCAGCAAAATGCTGGGACAAATCCATGGCAAATCCCTTGGTTTTCCTGAAGAGCTTCCCATGAACCAAGCCATGGCTGCATCTTTTTGTGCGAAATTCGTTGAACTTTGCTGTCAAAGGCCTACCCCTGCGGCCCAGAAGTAGGTTTGAAACAGCAGTCGCTTTGAAAGTGATTGGCAAACCGCGATGAAATGGAGAAGCCATCGGGTTTGGACACCAGTCACTTCAACTTCCAGTTCCCTTAATGAAAACAATATGCCATATTGGTAAACTAACATAGCAATGGAAAATCACCATTTTTTATGGGTAAATGCACTATTTCTATGGCCATTTGCAATAGCTACGTTAGTTTACCAGAGGGTAAGCGAAAAACAAATACGGATCAACAAGAGCACCTTTAGATCTCGGATGACCTCGGTTCCCTTCACAGAAAGTGCAGTGGTCAGCTCCACTTAAACCACCATGGCTCCAACTCAGAAATAGGAGCCATGAAAATCGGCCAGTGAAGGTCGTTAGAAGTTTCCCAGAATCGTCCATGCCATACATTCATATGTTCATAAACCCCTAGTTTGATTGTCAATCCCCATAGGATCAATGTATGCCATATATGGTAACATTTGGGGTATATTGATGGTAAATGTTATCATATATGGCATACATGGATCCTATAGGATCCCTCATCTTTCCTGGGTATACACCCACCAAAACAACTGTATTCAACACAAAACAACTGGGTTTTGGGGACAAAAAAAAGTATTGGGACATCTTGGGACTTAACAGCATAACTCAACAGTGGTAAGCCCGAATACAATATTGTTATATGGTTTTATATCCCAATCTCATGAAATAGATTCATTAGAACCCCATAAAATGGTTGTTTTCCCTGGTTTCCGTTTTTTTTTAACTCACAGAATTTCGAGATGCAATTTTCGCCGATGCATGGTGAAATCCCCAACACTTCTTTGTATCACCAACATTTGAGACACATCGCTACTGTCAATGTTTTGTGCCATTAAATCACCAATCTTTTGGCGGTGAAATCATGGTGATTTCTGAGGCTCCAGGCGTCGCCCAGCAAGAGGGAGTTGATGGTAGAGCAAAGCTCCGTATATTCTGAGGCGGAGTGGAGCCCTTGTCATAGACTGGGATAGAAATCTGAGGAAAATGGGATATGAATGGATATATATATATACACATATGTATACATATATAATCATATATATATATATACACCCTTAAGATCCGGTTAGGCTAAAAACCACGATTTAGGTTATAGTCTAAATCCTAGCTTTTAGGTTATTTCTTAAATAACCTAAATCATAGTTTTAGGTTAAACACGTTTTAGGTTATTTACTTAAATAACCTTCAAATTATTTAGGTTATTGACTTAAATAACCTCAAAATATTTAAGTTATTAAGATAAATTAACCTGAAACTTCTTGAGGTGTTTAAGATAAATAACCTACAACACCTCCATGTTATTATCTGGAAAAGGCACAAGACTACCAATATTTGAGTTGCATAAGGTAAACGAATTTTCCAATGTTGGCATTTAAGGGACAAGAGAAGCCATGATTTAATTTGTGGTGGAACAAGTGAAAGATACAAGTCAAGAGCCAGGAAAAGATAAGATATAGAACAAGTGAAAGGATGCAAGTGAAGGAAACCAAGTGAAAGGCTTGAACTTGTAGGTTGCAAAGGACAAGTCACACTGAATGCCAAAGAGGTAAAGTCTTGTAATTGTACATATCTGGGTTGAGAACTGTGTAGCCCTGCAGCTCACACTTTTTTCTCTATCCGCACATTTCACTGCAGCATTGCCAAGACCCACATGTATAATTGTGTATTGCAAGGATCAAGAACAAAATCAAAGCTTGTCAGCCTTGGACATGGCAAAGTGCTGGGCAATCCTGTAATGCCTGGCAATTTTGTTTGGAGCTTCCATGGCATTGAGGCGCTTGAAGCAATGAGCTGCAAGTGTCCTTACTTTCTTCATCATATCTTCTCCTTTGAAGCACCAAGAAAGCCTTGGTGATATGAATTTTGAAAGCAAAGCAATATGGCACAGGAAGTGGGCTTTGGGAGTCACAGTGAAGAGCTGATTGTTTCCTGCTTCACGAAAATGCTGTGCTACACCCAGCTGCAGGTGGAAACGTGCAAATACAGACTTGGCCAAAGATTCAGAACTCTGAGCATCAAGTGAAAGGTCGTCTTTGGCATCATGTATGATGTCTTCACATCGATTGGTCAGCTTCAGCATGATTCCAATCTTCTTATGCCAGGGGTCTTCTTTGTCACAATACAATTCCCAGAGATGTAGCATTGCAGGGCCAAAGCAACTGATTTCAGCAGCCTGTAGCCTAATATACCCATCTTTGCACCTGTATTAGTATGTATATATATATATATATACATATATATATATATATATATGTATGTGATTTTCATTGTTACTCGCATTATCTGCATGAATATGTTATACTACTTCTAAGAATCACGATTATGATAGTCAATTATCATTATTGTTACTGCCATTACCATCTCTGTATGACTATATATCATTATTATGATATGATATATCATAAGATTATTCTAATGATCTAATGAATTATACGTATACTATTATTATTGATATACAAATTATATTATTATGGTATTTAATTTAACATATTCAACGTGATATTAACATTATTAGATACTAATGATATATCATTATCATTATGATATTTAAGATCAATAGTATCTAATAATGTTAATATCACTATAGTCATGATCAAATTACTATAAGTAGCATCTAATATTATGTTTCTATAGTATTTAAGATCACTTATAATGATCATTAATAAGTGTCATGATCAAATTGCTGTAGGCCCTTGTCCTTCTTGAGATCTGATGACATCATCCATGTTTTTTCCAATAGAAACAATAACTGATAAGGACATGCTCAAACACCAACAAGATCATCCCATATCTTCAAATATCATATTCTTAGTTGGTTATATATATTTATATCACATATATATATATATATATCTATTTATCTATATATATATATTGTATATATATATTGTATATATATATATTATAAATAATCCATGATATACCCATTAAATCCCATGAAAAAAACACATTGTTGATGGTGAAATCCTCATGTTATTGGTTTCAGACATCCCATCATGTTGCTGGTTTCGCATCGGCGCTTGCGCCACCTGTGTATGGCTCCACGGTGGTTTCTTCCTGGCGAGTTTGGAACGGAACCAGCGTAGGGCGTAGTTCCGGAAGTTGGAGGTTCAAAACATTGGGTATGGTAGGTTATGGTATGGAAAATCACAATTTTTGATGGCTAAATCAACTATAAATGGTAATATCACCTGGTTGGTGGTTAAAAAAACATCTTGAAAAATATGAGTTCAATGGGAAGGATGACATCCCATATATGAAATGGAAAACAATCCATTCATGTTTGAAACCACCAACCAGGTATCTATTGGTGTTGAATCCAGATACTCAAAACATCCCCAAAAACATCAGTTGGATGACGGCCTATGGACCCACACATCATGTCAACTGCGGGGTCAGACGCTCAGCTGTAGTTTGATCTCCTACGCACGTCCGATTAAGAACCCCACCTTTTTCCTTGTCCTATGATGGTCCAGCTGTTCAGGGTACCCTCTGGTGTAATAAAAAACATGGCAACTGAAAGTCCGCTACAAATGGAAGGTCAAAGTTTCATGGGAGAATGAGTTTTAAACCGGAGATTTTCCAACCCATTTCTTGTCCAAGAGGCTAAAGTTCTCACTGGCGAGTAGGATTGATCCTTCTTTTTGGACAGAATCATCATCTGCTGGTTCTTTTACGAGGAGTATGTGTTTCCCGCATTGCAAGATATTCAAAGTATTTAGTGTACCTTCACCAATTAGTGTACACGACACATGTTGATGGTATCACCGTCAATCTCTCCTGTGCACAACCCCATTTTTGGTAATCAATTCACCCCATTTCTTTGTAAAACCATATTCCACGCAAACAAAAATTGGACACCAAAGAATTCTGAGGAAACCCGAGTCATGACATCATCCCGTTGACCCAACAAATCCCATGCGTTGGAAGCCCTAAAAAAAACCCATGGATTCCAGGGCTCAGTCGCAGTGAGGTCGTGATGAAATTATGGCCAGAAATACCAGTTATAAGATGTTATAAGTACTTATAACCCCATTTATAGAATGTATAATCCCATAGAAATAACCAGTTATAACTAATAAATGGCCATAACTGTATAATTTACCCATCGTTTTCCACAAGCGTTGACCCAACCGTTGACCCAACGGAAGCGCCAACTTGGCTGCCGTGCGTTGGTGCGTGGATCAAGGCCTGGGATGGTCCGTGGGGCCGTGATGGCTTCATCCTACAGCAGTTTGTTTTAAACCAGCCACATACAAAGTGGCCCCCCCCCCCAGTTGGAAACCATAGGAACATGTGGGTTTAATGGGATTTATAGCTGATTTATGATAGCTAAGTTGGTGCAAATAACTCCAATGTCACTATGGTTTATGGTAGATATATCTGAACTTACTATGGTTTATAAACCAACAAACATCACTGGGGGGGGCACCACATTGTAGTTCTGGTTGCTGGCTGGTGATAGAATTATATATCTTATATGATAACATATATGATAACTTGTTATGTATGTATATATGGAGGTTTCCAATCCATGGGGGTACCCCAAAATCATGCATCTTGGTATAGGATTTTCCATGAAATAAACCATCCAGCTATTGGGTGCCCCCATTTCAGGAAACCTCCATATCTTGGAAATGGGACTCAGTCCAAATATTGGGATTGGTCATGTCCTTGGTGATAATAATAGTTACTTAGCAACTAACATTCTCACTGATTGCCCTGCAGCATGGGAAACAGATGGAATTGCTAATTGGGATTCAACGCAAATGATGAGGATCAAAAGAAATCTCTACAAGTAATCCCTTCACCCGTTCATATTAAACTTATCCCTTAGATACCATGGTTTAGTAGGGGCTTTTCCACATAATTGGAACCATTTAGGGGGTGTTTCATATAAATAGGGGATGGGATTGCAGTAATAATTGGGCTGCACTTCCAGTTATAAGTGGTTATGAAAGCATAGTTCCAGGAGTCATATCCCAACTTGTGGAGAAAACCACCATGGTTATGTCTATATAATTTTACATGTATCCTATAATATATATATATATATGTTATCCCAACTGCACCCCCAAGTGCCGAAGCATATCCCCTAAAAAATCCCTCACTTTTTTGTTGGAATATTCCCAGATATCCTTGGAGAATCCATCACCACGCTTTTTCAACTGTGAAACCACGGAGCAAAATCTACCCCTGATGAGTTCGCCCCCCGCCCAGAAAAAAACACATGGCTTACCACGCATCAACTGAGCAAACATTTAGAACTGGACGTTCTAAGTATTTTTTTGGGGGGCTAACATCACGAACTGGAAAGATCCACCATGTTCAATGGGTAAATCCACTATTTCTACTGGGCCATGGCTTCAATGTCGCAAACTGCTGCGGCTCCACCAGACTCCATCCCCAACTTGGACCAGGATGGTGTCTCCATGGTCACAAGCCACTCATGTATATATGTATATTATCTGGATGGTGGTGCCATAACCATCTTGAAAAATGATGGAGTGAAAGTCAATGGGAATGATGACATCCCATATATGAAATGGAAAATAATCCAAATGTTTGAAACCACCAACCAGTTATATATATATATATGCATAATCATTCTGAAGATAGAATATGGAATATATTGGAATATTACCAAAAGAATCCCAAAGACACTAAATTATCTAAATTTGGAATATCTTTGAAATTCCAATTTTTTTCTACATGCCTCAGGATGATTATTGTATTACATATGCGTGGGGTAAGCTGACGAGCTGGGGGCTTCAACTCAGCATTCCTGAGCTCTCCGGCATGGATTCGGCACACAGGCGTGGCTGACGACCTGAGACGAGATGTCTATGGCCTTTCATCACCGGGAAAAATAACGGGTTTCACTGGTAATTCGAACTTATATATACCTGGAAATACCTGGAATGGATGAAATGAAATACCTGGAAAAAACTATGCATACTATGCGTAATGTAATGAAATTATTGATTTGTAGTTGGATTGGATTGGAATGGATTGGAATGAAATGGATGTGTGTATTCAGACTATACATGTAGTTGGAGCGGAATCGATTGGATTTTAATGGATGTATGTAGACTATAAATGTAATACATAATATCTGGGTAAATTATAATATTTCACTAACCTGAATTAAGGCCATTTAATCATGATTCCAGGGCTCGGTCGCAGTGAGGTCGTTATAATTTACCCAGATATACCATCAATTTGTACTGGTTGGTGGTTTCAACCCTTCTGAAAAATATGAGTTCGTCAGTTGGGATAATGAAATTCCCAATATATGGCTATAAATGACTATAAATGTAATACATAATATGTTGTGTTGCGAAAAACAGATGACAGTAATACATAGCGTGGTGTTGACCACGGCTACATCAGTTCGGGATCAATGTGATCACCAGGTTTTTTCTCTAACAAAATGGGGACGTAGATCATTGGTTCCTCCAATATAACAACTGGTTGCAACAAATCCAGAGGTGAATAAAATCCAGGTTGCAACAGAAACTGGTGGTATACCTATCCCTATAGTTACTATAGTTAATTATATAGTTATAGATGTATATAGAGATATCAGCTAAAGTTACTATATCTGGTTGGTGGTTGAGCCCTACCCCTCTGACAAATATGATTTCGTCAGTTGGGATGATGAAATTCCCAATATATGGAAAAAAAATCCAAATGTTCCAAACCACCAACCAGACAATCTATGAGGTTTGGTCGTCTCCCTACAAATAATCCAGAAATGAAGGATTAAGAACATCCCATGTTGGCTGCATAAACCATTCAATTCTATTCCTTGTTGCTCAATCTACAATGGCTTTTCATAATTATCATTACCCCATGTTTTCAGCTGGTAAATCCGTTATTTCATTAATGATAATCCCATCCCTCGGTCATATTCCCTCTCATTATCCAATATATTGCACAAGGGTTTCGGCGGGGGGTACTTATTGTTGCCCGCCTCCAGTACACTATGAAAACCAACCATCATTTGTGTGGTTAGTCAAGAACCGGATTGCAATAATCTGGGTAAATTATAATATTTCACTAACCTGAATTAAGGCCACCAACTTGGGATGATTCCCCTTACTAACCATGATTCCAGGGCTCGGTCGCAGTGAGGTCGTTATAATTTACCGAGAATAATGAATTCTGATAATCCCCAATTTTCCGGTAGCAGAACTTCCCCGAACTCGGAAAATCAACCAGCCGTGGCTTTCGAGGGCTTTCCATCCAGTTCCAGGCACCGTGGTGACGTTGTCCATGCACTTGAGATCGATGGTGCCAGTGTAGCCAGAGGAGAAATCACCTGGGTTCAGGGTCAGCCATGGCTGGTCGAAAACTGAATCGAAGTCGTTCCAGTTCCCCTGGCGGATTGGCCATTCCCATAGGATCCATGGTGCTGGTATATATGCTAACATGACTGGGGTATATTGATGGGAACCATGTTACCATATATAGCATACATGGATCCTATGGGAATGGCAAAAGTATGGCAAAAATGCACAACTCACGGACTTAGCAAATCCAGATCATCCTCGGCAGCCAGGTCGAGCTGGAGCTTGTGTTTCTCGAAGTCATCAGTTCGTTGGCAACCAAAAACATGTTTTTTTGTTTTTTTAAGAAAAATCCAGTGCCGTGTGGCCATGTTCAATTCCCAGAGTGATACGACTTCTTTTCAGAAATAAGCATCCAATCATCCATATAGATATACGTGGAGGATGAGGTTGATGAATTCCATGATCAATTGAGGCTCTGCAGCTTGCGGACAGATCCATCGCTGTGTCAAAAGCATCTGAGGCTTTCTATAAAAAAAAAAAAACATAAATGGGGTGACCCCCAAATCATCCATTTCAATGCTTTTGTTATTCATCATAAACTATCCAGTTTGGGGTACCTCCATTTATGAAATACTCCATTTGTGGAACCTCCCCTAGTATTTCCTGGGACTCCGCGCTGCAATTCTGAGTCGCAGTGGTGTTGTGCCTCGCGATTTTTCAGGGAAGCCATGGCGCGTCTTTGAAAGAAAGTCGCAAGGTGGTCTCCCTATTTCTGGTTGGTGGTATACCTACCCCTCTGAAAAAAATGATTTCGTCAGTTGGGATGATTAAATTCCCAATATATGGAAAAATAAAAAATGTTCGAAACCACCAACCAGATATTATTTGGTTTATAAACCCATGGGGTTCAATATATCTACCATGAACTCGAGTTAGCCTAGTTATCAACCAACTTAGCAAAGTAAGGGGCACGACTGTAAACATGAAACCAAACAACGTCATTATCCAGTAACAAACTCATCGTTGCAACCCGATTTTCAGGTTTCATTTGATCATTTTTTTTGGGTGCATCCTCAATAACAATCTAATGTGGGGTGCAACAATCACTCCTGAGTGTTCAGCAAATGATTGGATTCCCTTATGGAACCACAGCACCATTCAACATCTTCCAAGGATGGCAGGGATTTCCCAATGGAATAAACAGAGATCCCCTTGCTAGATGGCAAGTTGCAGAGACTCCAATCAATTCGTTGTCATCCTACGGAGTTGTTCCCCCCAAGTTGACAAAACCCCATAGGATGCCATAGGTCAACCATAAGTCCCAGTTCATGCACTAAGTTTGGGGCGAGACACCCAAACAGATCTCAATCATTTGCGAAACTTCTTTGAACACAGAAAGTATACCCTTTGGTAATCAAGGTAAACGATAAGTTGATTTAGACAAGAAACAGTGGATTTACAGTTCATTTTTGATAGCTAAGTTGGCTCACAACTAATTAGGTCAACTGCAGGTGATTTCTTGGATATGAAATACCTTTGTCGTTCCTTATAACCAAACCAACTTACCGTAATCTAGAGGGGCCCTTCCCCCAGGACTTCAACTTTTCCAATCCAATTCTGTCTGCTCCGAACCTAGGTGAGACGCCGACGCTTGCGAATTTCAATGACATCTGCAAGGCTGGCTCCTGGGTTTGCAATGCAGGCTGAGGCCAACAACTGTCCATCGGGTAAAACCACGCGAAGACTTTGGAGTGGAACCTTCAATTCATGCGCAATGTGCTTGTGAATGTTCCAGGCAGGATCAGATGGACTTGCATTCAAACGTATCACTTCGTCCCCAGTCAATCCAGAGAAAGTCAGCAGCATAGCATCAGCTTGACAACCAACTGACGCATCTGCAGCGTACCAAGTCCCTGGATCAAGAGTCGGAATGTCGCATTGGCCAGACAAATTCTGTCCGCAAGCCACAGCAATGCCATCACTTCTGAGAAGTACTGTGTGATGCAAGCCGGCAGAAACCTGGGTATATGTCATTCCGTCAGCTAAACACGGAATGTCGCATTCGCCAGCAACATTCTGTCCACAAGCCACAGCATTGCCATCACTTCGGAGAAGTACTGTATGAAATTGGCCTGCAGAAACCTGGGTGTATGTCATTCCATCAGGTAACCGCGGACAGTCGCATTGGCCAGCAGCATTATATCCGCAAGCCACAGCAATGCCATCACTTCTGATAAGCACTGAGTGATACCTGCCTGCAGATACCTGGGTGTATGTCATTCCATCAGGTAACCGCGGAAAGCCGTATAGGCCAGCAGCATGAAATCTGCAAGCCACAGCATTGCCATCACTTCTGAGAAGTACTGAGTCCAACATGCCTGCAGATACCTGGGTGTATGTCATTCCATCAGGTAACCACGGAAAGTCGCATTGGCCAACAGTATTATCTCCGCAAGCCACAGCAATGCCATCACTTCTGAGAAGTACTGAGTGATGCATGCCTGCAGATACCTGGGTGTATGTCATTCCATCAGGTAACTGCGGAATGTCGCATTGTTCATATGCATTCTCTCCACAAGCTACAGCAACGCCATCACCTCTAAGAAGTACTGTGTAATCAGAGCCGGCAGATACCTGGGTATATTTCATCCCGTCTTCCAAACGTGGAAGGTCGCATTGTCCAGAAATGTTCCGTCCGCAAGCCACAGCAACACCATTGCCTCTGAGCAGTACTGTGTGGTGGGAGCCGGCAGAAACCATTGGGAGGATAGTCAGAGAATAGCAAAGACTTTGCACCTAATGGGCCAAACGAATGAACCAAAACAATTAAGAAATATGCAGTCTTGGCATATCCCTTTGCAGCAAGCCCAGCACGCTCGTCCAGAAACAGGTCCATTACTAGGACAGGTGTCTTCTTTCAATGCTGCGGAGTGGGCAGCTTGTATGGACACATGCATTCAAACAGAACATTGTAATTTAAATTCACCCATAAATTGAAGTTTCTTATGGAACAATAATCTAAAGATGGAGTGGTTTTGAAATTCCCAGATCATTCAATCAATGTGTCATCTCTTCTCATAGCAATTTTTACTTGTAGATGCAAATCTCTACATGTCATGTTTGTTAGTTGCTTAGATATCTTAGATCAAAATATCTGCTATGGCAACAAAAATAGTTTCTACCAAAGTTGGTTTCCCCATATGTAATCCGAAAGTTTCACATCTAAATTCCCAATTCCCATGGTAAACTCCATATGTCACCATTTCTGATGCTAAAAAGACGCCATTTGGATGAAATCACCAGTTCTAATGGTTAAATCATCATCTTTGCTGAAAAAACCGATTCTGCTTGGTGCTTTGAACCACTCTGAACAAAAATCGTCAATGGGAAGGATGATATCCCATATACTATGGAAAATAAAACATGGTTTAAACCACCAATCAGCTATTGAAATAAAAAAAGAAAAAACAATAAACACAACCCCATAAAAGCCATGTTCCAAACCACAAACCAGATAAAAACATATAAAAACAACCATCGCATCACCATTTCCGTCTTCTTTTCGACCCTCCACAGTCACCGTTGGTGCCAGGCTCTTGCCAGGTGCCCGGACACAATCATCCCCACAGGTGACACGGAGTAGGTGTATCCGTCCAGCTGGGACCGCGGCTATGTGGGCCATGTGGGGCACCCCCGTTGTGATGTGAACGTTGGCTTATAAACCATGAATCCCATGACGGATCCATGGTGCTGGTATATATGCTAACATCTGCGGGAAAATTGATGGGATCCATGTTACCATATATAGCAGCACCATGGATCCTATGGTTAATTTATAGTTATAAGATGTTATAAGTATCATACTGTAAACATTCATAAACCATGTTTTACTATAGTTAGAAGATGTTAGAAGTATCATAAACCCTATAGTTATTGGAAGTACAAACCAACTTATCTCTATGTAGCTATGATGTGGTATTTACGGTCTACTTTCGTGTATCCACATATTTAGATACAATTAGCCATAGTTTATACCACCAATTGCGGGTGAACTTCGGTTAATGGCCATCATTGATTACTTTTTTGAGTTGTTAATATTTGAGCGAGTTCAACACGAAGAACAGTAGCCAAAGGACCAGCAGCCTTGGAAGTAAATGGCCATGAACATTTTTGGTATGAACAGATCCTTTGATCAAACTTTACAGAAGTTTGAACCATAACCACTTGTGGATGGAGGGAACAATATCTATTGGATAAGGGGTATATTGATTATGTGGTGGTGCCCAGTGGGCAAAGTTGGCTTACAGCTAGACTCATAACTGGACTCATGGCCCTGGCCCCAAACTTAGGATTTCAATCTGTGCGATTCAGAAATATAGATAAATATAAATAAAAATGATGTATTATAGGATAGTATACTAAAGTTATAGATGAGTATCGTAGAGTAGAGCATAGCATCGGATAGCATCATATATTACAGTATATTAAATAGTAGAGTATACTATAAAAATATAGATAAGGATCGCAGAGTATGGCTCAACATTAAGTACTGTACCCCAATTATTGGATGGTGAATACGAAAAATAGATTAACATTGTGTATTAGTATTAACCATCCAATAATTACCCATTTGTTTCGCATCTGTGGTTGATTGGATGGCATAAACTTTCCAATCATACACATAGATCAATAGTGTATATATATATATATATAATAACTATACATTTCCAATCATATTACATCTAATTATTTCATATTATATTTACCATTATACGTATATGATTGAACATTTATGTAAATTTTTGACCACTATATATCTGGGTAAATTAACATATTTCACTAACCTGAATCTTAAGGCCATAAAAGGGGATGATTTCCCTTATTAATCATGATTCCAGGGCTCGGTCGCAGTGAGGTCGTTATAATTTGCCCAGATATACCATCAATTTATACTGGTTGGTGGTATACCTACCCTTCTGAAAAATGATGGAGTTCGTCAGTTGGGATCATGAAATTCCCAATATATTGTGGAAAATAAACATGTTCCAAACCACCGAGCAGTAAATGGTCATCGGCACAGCACCTGAAGGTCCACCATGGAGTCAGCGGTACACGACCTCAGCGCCATTTCATGGCGAGTTCACCCTCAGAAAATGGTGCTTTTTCACAAAAAATGGTGAGCTCAGCAACAAAAAATGATAGTTTTCAGCATGAAAAAATGGTGGCTCAACCGGATTTAACACACTTTTAATTGTGATAAGCATGAAGAAATGGTGGTTTAATGGGGATTGACCCCACTTGAGTGGTGATTTAACTGGGAATATCACTAAATGGAATCTGACATGGACACCCATGGCATGATCATACTTGGTGGTGAAAACCAAAGGAAAGCAGTGGTTTACCATCTGGTTATTTAACATAGCCATGGAAAATCCCTCTTAAATGGAGGTTTCAATGGGAAAATCATCTATAAATGGGCCATTTTCCATGGCTATGTTAAATAACCAGAGGGTATAATGGGAATAACATGGGAATAATTAAATACAATGGACGTATTAATAGGGATCTAATGGGAGATATTGGCGAAGTGGATTATAGCCTCACTTATTCCAATGGGGTAAGTAGGCGCAACATCCTATAACTGGCGTGAACTAACCCACTTCCTAAGTTGGAGGCACCAAGTACTGCAGTTCCAAACTGCCCATTTCACCAACGAATCCACCATTGATCTTGCTGAATAATCATAATTTTCGATCATTTTTCTAGGTGAAATTTCCATATTTTTGCTGCTGAAAAAGCCTCATTGTTGTTGGTGAAATCCACTATTTCCCCGAGTTTATACCCCAACACACACATCACATGTCCGAAATTTTGGGTCGTCGCACCGCTGGCAGACCGTCTCGCTCACCAGGCTCAGACTCTTCGCAATGCCTCGGGAGGGACGTTTGCGGTATTTTTTTCAAGAAAACCATGGGAAGATATGGGAAGTAAGGAAGAAAACTATGGAAATTCAGCATTATATAGTATTATACCATTTGTACTACTATTAGCTGGTTTTGAAAGAACCACCAAAAGGATGTCAAATAGTGATGTTTTTCGCATCTTTGAAGTAGGAATGAAGTGTTGGGCACCTTGTTGGGGGGCTCTATGCATCTATAGATATTCACAGAAAAAATCATCAGTTTACCCTGTGAACCACATTTAGCTGCTAATTTAGCTAACTATTTCACACAACGGGTTGGCCCAGTAATGTGTTTAAGGAATCCTCTTCAGCTTTCGACCTGAAGGCGGTGGATTGAACCCCCCCTGAAAACGTCAAGCGTATCTTACATAGGTTTGTTTACATTTCTTATGAATTATATTAATATAGATAATAAAATCAAGTTATTAGACTTAGAAGCCAAGTTAGGAACTCCTCTTTTTCCCCCGGAATGATCCATCCCAATGTCTCGCCAGGAAGAACTTAGCCACTTGCCTCAAACAACAACCCCCAGTCGATGCAGTCTGAGTCGCAAAGAGCCTCGAACATGCCAACCGTCTCCGGATTGATGCCTTCAGCGCGAACAAAGTGGGACACCCAATTGGGGCGCTTCCGAATGTTGTTGGCTTCCAGATAAGAGCCATATAATTAGCCATGAATATACCCCTATGCCATCAAATACTGATTGGTAGATTAAAGAGGTACAAGGTGGTGTCAGCCTCCAGGTGTATGTTGGTTCATAAACCCATTCACTACCAGTAGTTCGTTATATCCCCGATAAACCCAACAGTGAACCAGTCGCGAACTTTTTTCATCAACCTGTCGCGATTTCGTAAGGCCGAAACGGCCGAAAACCTTTGTGTATCTCCTACGGCTGGGTCAATCCGCTAGAGGTAATACGTGGACATCTTACCCGAGTTCAGTGGTTCACATATGTTCATTGTGTTTAATGTATTAAGGATCAACTTCATTGTTGATCTCAGCGCAATACAAGCTACATTCAAGAGTGGTGAACGGTACTGTTGGTTTTCAAGAAATTACCCGTGTGCCAATATCTTGCTCCTGCACTTGACACATACGCAATCATATGGCTGTGTCTGAAAATAGGGGATCATAGTATATCCCCAAAATAAGGAACATGATAATCATCCATTCAATGTGGCCCCCTAGTTATAAATTGATGTTCAAACCCCATTAAGTCGTTTGAGATATGTATATACCATAAACCCAAGCTGCGGAGATGCGGCCTTTCCACTGGTGGATTCCAGGTTTAGGCCGTGGATTCCGCAGAGCAAAAAGGAAAGGAACCACAGGGATCGATTCTTGGGTTGCTTGTCCCTTGCTAGTTGCAGCAAAATCAGAATGGTGTCATCTATGATTCTGGGTTTCCCAAAAGAAACGAACAAGTTTGTCACCTCTAGAAGCGCTAATCCAGGAAATCAACATATCAAGTAAATCTGAGAATGCTTGGCAATGGTCAATGAAATTGGTGCTTTTCTGAGGCTTTATCACTCCCACGTCCCGGTGCTCGGGTGCCATGTCCGGCCGGTGGACTCTATGCACGAAGGGATTGGTCGGATGCAGGCGTCCCAATTATAGCTGGTTGGTGGTTTTAACCATCTTGAAAAATATGAGTTCGTCAATGGGAAGGAGTATCCCATATATTATGGAAGATAAAAAATGATTGAAACCACCAACCAGTTACCAAAGTTGGTACCTGCTACCCCGCCCCCCGTGAGTAAAGTTGGGGGTTCTGGATTGTGGGTGAACATCTGATACAGAAAAGGCCCTCCAGTTGTAACGTAGTTTGTAACCCGATCTACATATAGATACATCCCCCACACACCCAACAATTTGCCTACGCATATTTGTTTATATAAACCAACTTAGCTATATACAGCAACTAGCTCGGACACACTCATAATTGTGTCCCCCGGGCAACACATATAAAACCATACTAATCCATACAGTTATGGCCATTTACCAGTTATAAGTCATAAGTACTAACAAAACCCCATTTATAGAATGTATAATCCCACAGAAATAACCAGTTATAACTAATAGCCATGGCCATAACTGTACTAACCATCCATCGTACCCCCAAGGCTGCACCGAAGTTCTTTCGCCGAGGTGCTGCTACATGCCACTTGTCCTATGCCAAGGTGAGAGGCATTGACCACCAATTCGCCCACCTTGCCGTACGAAGGCGCGGCTTGGCTCGGCTTGGAAGGCTCGGATGGTGAAAAACATGGGAGATGAAACAAGAAACTATGGAAAATCACAATTTTTAATGGGAAAGCTCACTATTTCTATGGCCATTTTCAATAGCAAACTGTTAAATTACCAGATGGTATACATGTGAATAGAGATTTATAGATCTATACATGTGAATATAGAGATGCGCATGTACTATTTATATACATATATACAAATTCTACTGTGAAATGCAGACTACAGGGACCCTTCAGGTTTAACTCACTTCTTCAACTGGTAGAATTTTGCATATGAATGTGATACAGTATAGTGTACTGGAGAGTTTCGGCCGGCTATATGTGAGACATCCCCAGTTATCCTTCCACCACTGGGTGGCTCAGACCGGTACTGGGAATATACTGGGAATATAACGGACAATCTGATGCTGACGTTTAGTGGATTACAACCCCAGCGTTTTCTAGTACAATTTAGAGGATTCACCACTGGATTACTAAATAATACTATTTACCGGTTGGTGGTATACCTACCCCTCTGAAAAATATGATTTCGTCAGTTGGGATAATGACATTCCCAATATATGGAAAGTCATAATCCAGCCATGTTCCAAACCACCAACCAGATCAGCATCATATTCCCCTTGTTGTTGGTTTATAGCCTATTAACCACTATTAACCATCATCACCAACGGTAAATCATCACCATTCACAGTTATCTGGTTATTATGTTAGTTATATAACCACTATTAACTATTAACCCACTATTAACCATTATTAACCACTATTAACCCACTATTACAACCCCAGTGAAACTACCAATAGTGAGTTCACCAGTGATGCTATAACTGGGGTGAAGTTCACAGCTCAGTGGGATGGACCACGAAGGACCAGCATGACAAGCATAGGCTGCAAAATCAATGATATGTGTTTTTTTTTATCTCACAACATAACAAAACATATGTATACATGTATATATATATTTATAAATGATCATGATCATGTATGTGTATATATGTATAATATATATATATATATACATGTATAAATTACATAAATATAATATATATATAATAATATATATAATATAGTATATACATATTATATACACACATAACGTGCATATCCACCATCGCTATGTCTCCTGTTATTTTTCTTATCGAGCACTGAGCATCCCCAACTCCTCTGATGCCATAGATCGTCGTGTCAATCAAGAGTCCCACCTGAGTTGCCGGTCACCAAAAACCAACCTACTGGTATATATAACCCACCAAACTAGGGGTAGTAGTATAATAACCCACTAGGGGTAGTAGGGATTATAACTCCCACCAAAAACCAACCTGGGTAGTAGTAAAATAACCCTACTACTATTGACAAACCTGATAGTTTTGTTATGTTTAATATAGTAACAATTAATAACATATAATAACCCCTATTACAATACTATTGACTGGTTGGTGGTTTCAACCGCTCTGAAAAATCCGCCCACACCGCTTTGGCGGTGAAGGCGTGCTTATTGGGGGGAAACAGCTACACAAAATGCTCAATCACATTTGTTAATATAGCAGTCGCTATATCAGCTTTAGCTGGGGTGGGGGGGCAAAAACGGTTTCGCACCGAGACCAGAATTAGGTGGTGTTATCGACACTTCGCAAGAGGGTATTGAAATGGAATTTTGGGTCATTTTGGTAGCTTTCCGGCAATGGAAAAACGGCCAAAAATGAAAAAAACATTGTACATAGCAAGATTTTGCAGGGTTTTTGGATGCCAGAGCATTGAAAACACTGCAAAAACAAGTGTTTTGGACTGACGTTATAGCAAAAAACGTGTAAATTACCGTATGCTTGACTGGAAACATTACAAAAACACTGTCAAAAGCAATGTTTTGGAAGGATTTACTGCCTTTATGGCAAAAAAACGTGTAAATTACCGTCTGTTTGACTGGAAACATTGGAAAAACACTGTCAAAAACAATGTTTTGGAAGGATTTCTTATATATATGTTGGAGTTGGCTACCGGCATTGGAACATGGAAAAATTGAAGAAAACACTGTAAATAGCGGTATTTTCAACGGTTGGGGAGATAAGGGAATTGGAAGCATTGTCGAACATGATGTTTTCGACCGGTTTTATGGCGACAAAAGTGTAAAGTACCGTGCTTTGAAGGAAACCATTGCAAAAACATGGAAACACATTGAAAGAACACGGGATTTGGGGGACTATCTAGGCGTCGTTGTCTAGCTATTTGAAATTCCGCAGCTTGGAGAGCCTCCAAGGGAGGGAAAAGTGAAAATTCCATGCTTGGGAAGCTGTCACGGCGGGGAAAAGTGAAAATTCCCTAGCTTGGGAAGCCCCCACGGGGTGGAAAAGTGAAAATTCCCTAGCTTGGGGAGGCCCCCCCCGGGGGGGGAAAGTGAAATTCTTAGCTTGGGAAACTTCACGGGAGAAAAGTGAAAATTCCGTCGCTTGGGAAGCCCCCATGTGCTGCTCTGCTCCTCATATTCCACACCACCCTTAGCCCCCCTCACGGACCGAAATAAACCTGCGGTGTGGGCGGCCACCCCACGCGAAGCGGGGTGAATATGATTTCGTCAGTTGGGATAATGACATTCCCAACTGAATGGAAAGTCATAAAACATGTTCCAAACCACCAAGCAGTTAATATGAGCAGTGGCCACCGAAATCCCAGCTCCAGGCAAATCGCCAGGTTGAAACTTTGCGGCTTCAAAGGTCATCACTTTGCGGCTGGGATTCAGAGGGGAACAGCCAAGTACTAACGAAGTCTTACATCTTACATTTATGGAGATGTACAAATGTGTGAGGGTATGTTAGGGTATGATATATATATATATATCATACCTTGAATTTAAACATATCATGCAACGATACACATGTGAATATGGGCTTGATGCAAATCAGGATGGTTTTGCAACAGTATACAACAGCAGTATGCCCTGTCATAATCTTAGATGTAGCTCAACAAATGGTTTATCACCACGTTCCCTACATGGCCAATGGGGGGTATCGGTATACCCCATATATTTCCGACCACGCACACAAACCAATGCTGTGTATAATATCTGATGACATTGATTTGGTGCAGCACGTGAAACAGTGGAAAGTCAGTTCAGCTTCAACTCACTCAACTCTTTGGTGGCCTTGGCCACCTCAGCCTGGGCCTCTTCGATTTTTCTAATGGCAGAATCTAGGCGCGCCTGCGCAGCGGCGACAGTGGAGACCGCGGATGACTCACTGGGAACTGGCTGCAAAGCTTGCTTCTTCGATTCGCGCTTGTTGCCAGACTTGCGCTTGAAGCCATTAAAGATCAAAGCCATCTGCGCCCGCGCGCCACACAAGAAGTGGCTCTTGGCCTTACTTCGACGCCTGCGAGGGTGAGGAAGGGGGGCGGATGCCTGATATTACATGTGCTTACATGATCTTCTGGTTGGTGGTTGACCTACCCCTCTGAAAAGTATGAAAGTAAGTTGGGATGATTCCTACCCAATATATGGAAAATAAAACATGTTCCAAACCACCAACCAGTCTTACATGTGCGATATATTACTTTTCAAAAGCCCTATATAGACAAATGCAGTTGCTCGTTACACCCCCAAATCTTATGAGTTTTATACCTTCATTGTTGCTAGCTAAGCCAATTCATTCGCATTTCTGTTGGTTAGTTAACAAGCCGAAATTCATGAAACAATACATAACTTTAATTTTTATGCCAACATTTTCTTGCTGCCAAAATCCTAACTAAAATTATTTATACCGTAGCCATCCCATTTGTAGCGTTTTTCCCAAAAGCTGGGAAGCCGCACTGGGCACGGCTCCGGCAAGCACGCCTCGCTGGTCACCGAGAGCGTGCCGTCGTTACCTCGCGGTCGAGAAGGCTGGAAAGGTTGAAAACCAGGGTGCCGGTGGCATCACATTCTTTTCTCTCATTTTGCTTGTTCACAGATTGTTTTGCAAATTCCATAGTTCCAAGTTGCATTTTTGGGACTGCGGTGGCACGCAGTCCCAAAACACAGATTCCTTTCCAAGCTATTTCAAACCAGGAAAAGCAGACCCAACAAACACACATCATAGAACATTTGGTAGGGAACAGCCTTTTATTAAGGATGCATTTGGGGGGTTACCTTATTTTCAAACAAAACCATATTGCCAAATCAATCAGGCTGAAAATAGTACTATGTCAGCCAATGATTGGTTGCTTCCTTGTTTGCTACCCCGGAAATGTCATTTGCCCCGAATTCTCGGAATAGGGCCATTACCAAAACAATCAAACCCTGAAAATTCCCAACAGGTCCGTGCTGGTGAATCAAACCCATACGTTGAAAATCATATCCATTCCCAATATGTTGGTAACATCTCTAGTTGCAGAGGCCTGGCCATATCCTTTTATCTGGATATACAAAAAACTCCATTTATGGTCAAACCATGTCATACCAAAGATGTTCGAATCAGTTCCACAAATGTAATATATGGGGATGGCTCAAAACATAGTACTACATATATTCTAACTATATTTGGGGCAATCAACACTCACTAACCAACTTTTTTAGGATACCGTGCATATCACGTCCTGAGGGTCTCACAGGCCAATTGGACTTCACCACCATAGCCATAGCGCACGTTACCACATGCCTGCGCTTCATCCCGTTGTTTCAGGGCATAGTTTTCCGGATGCTTTGAGAATGGAAACATCACTGGAATTTTACAGAAACAAAAATAGTGGTTATCTATATATATATATATTAAATGTATATATGTACATACATAATATATGTGTATGCAAGTTCATAGTGGTTTGGTTGACAATCGACATCAATGGACAGTGACATATATATATATATATATAATTGGATTTTATGAAAGGAATCTATTGCCTTACTAGAAGAATCTCAAGTGGGCTACACCCAGATATAAGCTCAGGGCAAGCTGCAGCTATATTCAAGCCACTTGGAATCTACTTGGTGCAGTGAACTGCCGAGGGCCAAGGTCTTCAAGTATTTTCTGGCTACCCTATGGTAAACGTTCACAGAAAGCTATGGAAAATCACCATTCTTACTGGGTAAATCAACTGTTTCTATGGCCATTTTCAAAAGCTATGTTAGTCACCAGAGGGGTAAAAGCGCCCACGTTTCCTATGATGGTTTCCACAAACATTCTATGATGGTTTCCTATTCTAGCTTTGACTTTTGGCCAAGGCTGCGAAGCCTGAAGTCCACAAAATTCAGACTGCGAGGTGCCATGGCAAGCAGCACAGAAAAATACATCCTCAAACAAGTATGGGCACCAGTTTAGCCTTATACAAGTTCAAAAGCAGTAGTTCTCTTCATCTTCAGTGACAAAAAAAATCATCCACATCGCCAAATCAATCCGTTCTCCAAGCCTATCCTGGTGAATTGCTGTGATAACCCACAGCAAGTTGGATGAACCAGGTCTGGTTCCCCGTGACTTTCGGAAACAAATCCCGCAAAAATCCTCCCAAGCTTTTCCCACTTTTACCACGATCAAAATATATCAAAGTACAAGGATTAGCGGGATCTGATTAGAAAGGATCACTCACCATCAAAATCTATTTGAACAATTCCCGGGATTCCCTTTCTTCAAATGGATTTTTCCGGATGATCGAATCATCCCGGCGAAACATCGTCGGGCCTGCACGCCAGTGCCCAAGTGTGGAATACGATTCGCCGGCCTTGACGGGTGACATGGACACCAGGTGCACCGGGTGTTTACAATGCTTATTGAAACAAAACACACGAGAAAATCATGGGATTGCAAAACTAGATTAACAGGATTAAGTAAGCTAGCTAAATTTGTTGATAACTAGATTAACTAGGGTCTATATAATGGTCTATAAGGGTTATGACCGGACCGACTCAAGCAACGATTGTGTAAATTAGCTAAAGTCATGTCATTACCGCCGACAGTTAACCTGCTGAAGCTTGGCCAAGTAAACTAAGGGGCACCACCACCTTGCACTATGAAGGTTTACGCTTGGGGAACAGAATGGTTCATAACATAAAACATATGGGGGTTTCCTAAAATGGGGATACCCCAAAATGAATGGTTTATAATGGAAAATCCTATTAATATGGATGATTTAGAAGTTTCTCCAATTTTAGGACACCTTCATTAACTGTGGGTTAAAACTGTGGGCCTTTTTTCGGGGCTCAAAATATCGAAAAACATACCCTTCCGACACTGACACTGCACATGGACTGCATGCGCAAGTGTCCCACACATGCTTGATCTTTACTTGCTATATAAAATGTTGGCTGTGTCTATTCTATCCGTTTGGAGGAACAACATTGAGTATTAAACTACAGGGGTCCCAAAAACAAAATGCTACAAATGACGTTTCCTCCTAAGGTTCTAGGTTCCAAACTGTTCAATCTATTTGCAGGTTGCTACAATAATATCCCAGTATACTGTACAATATTCAGCTATATTCGCATTACATCCCCAATGAAATCAAGGTTTTTCCTTGGTTTATCTCCACTGCAATCCATTAAATCCATCGATTTTTCTGGGTGTATCATGCCTTGGCCTCAAAAAGATGTGTCCCGACCAAAAGAAAATGGCCAATCATCCAGATACTCTGCAAACGAAAAAAAATCTTAGCTGGTGAATGTAAATACTCCCATTGATACCAAAAGATTAAAGGCTTAAACCCATCTTTCAGATTGACCTAGTAACATCCATTAACTATAGATATATCTACCATGAACTTTCAATAAACCATATTTTTTTTCTACCGAATATATCCTCAGATTGACCTCGAGTTATGGCCCCAAAAACTATACCCTCTGGTAATTTGTTACATGGCTATTGAAAATGGCCGAAATAGTGAGTTTTCCCATTCAACATGGTGGATCTTTCCAGTTCGTTTTCCGTTTACCCAAGATGGCCCTAGCAATCCAAAAAATCCCTATGATAAATCCCATATCAAACTCCCTATTGGGATTACTATTAATTATATGGGATTTCTATTTATATTGGGATTTCTATTAATTAATATCAACTATTAATTCCATGATATCCCCATGATGGTTAAGTCCTCCTATTGATGGTTAAATCCCCACGGGAAATCCACCATCTGGGTTTCACGGACGAGACATCGTAGGTGAAGCCGTCCAAAGTCACCTCGGTGACAATCGTCGGCCAGTAGTGGCCCTGGGGGCCACCAAAGTGTGTAGGATTAATAATTGTATATCTATATCCATGTATCATATATATATATACATACAATATATCCGTATAATTCCATATATATATATATTATATATATATATATACACCCCCAATAGTATGATATTTGAGTTTGTCACATAATATAATATTAACGACAAATCAATAGAATACTAATGGAAAGGTTGTTGGTGCATCCCAGTAGCAAGTGGGTTGTAACCCCAGGTGAAAGTTATAAGTAGGGTAAGTAGGGTAAGTAGGGTAAGTAGAGTAAGTAGGGTAAGTAGGGTTAGTCCAGTTCAAACTGAGGTTGCAACTTGCAACCCACTACCTAACTGGAGTGAACCACCAAGTAACAAATAATATAATACAATATTATAATTTAATAAAATATCATATGGTATGATATGATATAATATAATATAAAAAAATATAATATGATATAATAACATGTAATATAATATAATATACTATAACATAACATAATATAATATAATATAATATTTGAGTTTGTGGTCAAATAGACGGTTCATGCGGCAAATACAAAACCAACACTATGCTTTGCGGGCAATATTCAGAGGTGTTTAATATTAATCCTTGTTTGCAATTTTGATGGTGGTATACTCACCTCCGGAACTTAAACAACTGCTTACCTGCGCTTAGCATGTGCAAGAAGGAACCACCCAGCTATTGTTATTGGTTTATACTTTTTACATATATATATATATGAATGATTACATGTGAAAAAGCCGATACAAGTAATTATAGATTTACGATGATTATTCTCTTCTAAAAATCCAATCACCAGCTTGGTTATAAACCGCATGACCATCATACACCGCCTACAAGGTGAGGCAGCCTGACGAGTCATCGCGACGGGGTGACCCGACGCGCAGTTCACTGGGTGAATTACGGGGGATATAACGAACTAGTTCATCAGTTTCAAAAGTCACCTTTAACTGGTCCTCACCTCGTACTAAGAAACGGGGGAAACAACAAGATCCTTGATGGGAGACGAACATCTCGATATGAAGCCACCAAGCAGATACACTTACCCTCTGGTAAACCAACGTAACTATGGAAAATCACGATTTTTAATGGGTAAATCCACTATAAATGGCCATTTTCAATAGCAAACTGTTACTGTAAATTACCAGAGGGTAATTACTTAATCTCACGTGTCCACCGCTTGGTTGATCATGCCAACTGGACCCCATGTTTCTGGCATTTCGAAGAATCGCGGTGAGGAAATCAGCTGAAATGTAGCGAGTCCTGTTCCTAGGATTCAAACGTCACTGAAAATGAAAAAAAACATCACAAATATGGATATAGTTATAGACAAGTAGATAGTCAAATAAATAGTTCAAGAACTTGATAGCTAAGATAAGACGTATATATATATATATATAGCTAGATGAGTACATAAATAAACTACATAGATAACTTGAAACAAAATTGCAAAAACAATATGAGATTAGAAACAATGGATAAACCTATAGAAACTTAGATGGACAAGGCTAGATAAGATGGGTTAACGTTGCATAGACATATTGGATATATTGGTACAAGCAAAGGTGGAAGATCCAATACAAATAGATAGATACATGCTAGATCAAAAAATGCAGATAGATACACTTTGTAAGCACAAAAGAAAACACACACACATGTCCATAAACATTGAGGAGCGTTTTTTGTTTTAAGAACATAGACAAGAGTAGCCGAGTAGCCAAACAAAAATCAGGATACCAATCAATGTATGGCATATCAATGTGGCCGGTTCCTGGTACCATTTTTGTCAAGTTGCTGAGTTTATACCGTAAACTCTTGCCCAATTGGAGGGGGGTCAAACAAAAAGTCGCTAGATTTTAGATCAATACTGCAGGTGTTCCAAAATCATCTGGAGACTGATCTTATATGTAGAATAAACTAACAATTCTGGAGACTAAATGTATCTTTTAGATCAATTACTATATGATGTTCCACTTGTTCCGTCTTGTTCCAGTTCTTCCAGTGTCAGGTTCTATGTACTTGTCTGAAGCTCAGCATGCTTTTGCGGGGGTGAAAATAATAGAAACCAAATGGAACCAGCCATGCTTCACCAAATTCTACTGCCTCATAGATCTCCCATACCCCACTCTGTGCCACAAACGCCATTCACCGATTCCTTGTCTCCTCTATCAACATCATCATTTTACCATTAGTGCTGTAAGTCATGTCTCAGCACCATGACATGGGCACGCTTGTGGTTCAGAATTCCAAAGCCTGAAAGTTCAGGTCCTCAAAAAGGACACATCCAACGGTACCCCAATTTGATCCTCAACTACAGTCCTCACCACAGTGAAATGGGATTGTGTTCCGCATTTTTTTGGGAAGAATTGTCCCATCTGACACTAAAAGTACAACTCCAAACCCATTCTAGGACTGAATTTGCGGCTGTTGTTTTCAATTCAAACACTCTCAGGGGTACTTGGAGCACTAGGGTGTGAGGTCTCTCCCAATTCTTGCTCGTGGTTGTGAAGAGAAAGCACATCACTGGCCTGGGTCAAATCAATAGGTGATTCATTGATCTTTAGCATTGAATCCTCCATTTCGTGAGGTGATACCGTGGTTGCGACATGTTTGAATCATCCAGTTGGGAGATGGTAAACATCTCATTATCACCCCCTTAGAGAAAAGTGTTTCATAGGAATCCCAGTAGTTACTGGTGCAGGATGGCTTGATCCACAATATGTCCATGGTCACGACCATAAAATCAACTTGAAACAAGTCTTATAAACATATCTTTCAACCACTAGTGTATTAGAACTACATAATACATATATATATATATACTATCAACATTAATAATATGTATTAAATACAGTATTAAATACTATTTACTATTAACATTAAGAATATGTAGCAAGGCCACTCTTGTCATCTCTTATCCGCCATTCTCGAGTTTTCATGGCCGCGGTACGGTGGTCACTGAAGCGGTGGAGCAAGTGAGACGGCAAGCGGCAGAGCTTCCAGCCTCAAAAACCGTCGAGACCGGCTCCGTCGATGGCGCCAGATAGCTCTGGGGCTGGATTTTTGTACGGAAACATGGTGGTTTTATGATGGAAAAATGGTGGTTTAATATGGTTTAATGAATTTTAATGATGTTTATAAAATGATGATGTTTATAAAATGGTGATGTCAATGCAGTTACAAAAATGGGGATATCATGGTGGTTTAATAATCACCATTATGATGTTTATAAATGGAGATATCATGGGGATATAGAGTTATAAAAAGGGATTATTATATCATTATATCATATTAATGGGATGTGCCGTGCCCGTAATCAGACATGGCTGGAAAATCTTCAAACTGAATTCCTGAAGGGATCGAGGTTTCGTTCGGTGGGAAAATCATCTATGAACGAAGGGTTTTTCAGCAAACAATGCTTGATGACACCGGAGAAGGTAATTCCCAATTATGTCCAGAGGCGGCGCCGTCATTTGCTCGGCTGGAAAGAAAAGGGGGTCCTGTTGGAAGTTACATACGTCCCTGACTCCTGCATCAATCACTAGCCATATGAACCTCATCAATGAAAAAACATGTGACTTCTGTACAAAATCCTGAACCCCCAAATCCATGAAAATCCATGGCAAAAACCCACCAACATTCATCAACATCATCAAATTCCATCCCAAAATCCATGGGCACCTACTATCGCCACAGGAGCGAAGCAAATGCAACATGGCGAGTATACCAATGAATAGAGCGGTGTCGAAACGGTTGAGCAACTAGAAATTGAACTGATTGTAAACACACAATAACCGTGGTTTCTTGGACAAATCGGAAACAACGGAGATGCAAAACCTCAAGTCGAGTGGTTCCAGCTGCTTTGCCCTCTTGTAGCGATCTCTGCAATCCTTGATCACTGACGATTCGAGGCTGGTGATGCCTCGCGCACCCATCTCTTGCCTGAAGAAAATCTGCCTGCTCACTCGTGAGAGTGGCTAGTAACGTGGATTTCACCTTGCCGTACATCCCAAATCCTGCAAGCTTTTGCATGCGGTTCTCCAGGACTCTTGTTCGGCGGTTGGGCTGCTTCTTCGGCTCGCCTTTCTCATCAACAGGCAGGGGTTCGAAGCCGCACATACTGCACACGACCTGACCGCTAACATATTCAACCCAACACAATGGGCATTCACCTGTGAAGGGCTCAGCATGCTTCGGAGCAATATGTTTAGTGGGAACAACTATGGTTTCCTGTAGATTTTCCCTTAAATCAATCCATTCCTATTGTTTTTCGTGGGCCATATGACCAACGAATTCAAGGTTCAGTCATCCCACTTGTCGATGACTTTTCGGGAAGTATGGTTGATCATCCAAGTAGTGATTGAGAGTGAAACATAGATGATATATGATATATGATATATGAAATATGTTTATGTATATTTATTTATTTATATATTCATATATATGTATGTATAGATATGTATTATATATATATATATATCCATTTTGATCTTGTTTAACCTCACTCTTGCATCTTGTGAACACATCTTGCTCCGTCAAAAAATAGGATACCCCATTCCATCCCATTCCACCCCATGCTGGAGAACTTGGGGTGGCCCTTGTTCTTGGATCAACCCAAGATTGCCTATAGCAACCCCAAACTAATAGAAACATATGGAAACATATGGAAACATATGGAAACATCACTAGTCTAGGACCTACCTATTTTCACAACTTTCTGCATCATTGAAGATGTTGCCATAATCCAAACTAGCTCTCTACCCAGCCCCCGCTGAAGTCCGGAGTCCACAGCACCTCCAGTGCTCCATTCACGCAGCTCATCCTGGGCGTCCCAGTCACCCAGCCATTGGGATCAATAAGTCAGGATGTCCTGGATTGCCATGTTGGTTGCTTCTTATATTAATTTACCCCCTGGTTATGACTAACATTGCCATGGTTTTTCGATGGCCCTAATCGAAATAGATGGTTTACCGAACTTTAAAATGGTGGATCTGTCCATGTCTATGTTAAATAACCAAATGGTATTATGAATTTAAAAAATCGGAGAAATCCTGGATGAAAAAAACTGGACTATATAATTTCAATCACAACATTTCAATCATCCATAATTTAAATATGTTTTGATTGTCACCAGGACACCAAAACCAACGGTTTTCCATGGCTTTACCATCACCATGTTTGGATATATGATATATATATATATGTATGTATGTTTTATCCAATCCTCAAGTTTGATTTATGAGATATGTATGTTTATCACCCTGGTCTTACCATCACGCAGAAACCTCATTCTTGTTGATGTTTGTTTGCATCTCTCCTTTACATGTTTAAACAAAAACCGCTGGAGTTGGATCATCCCATTTAGGACGTGCCATGGACAAAGACTCGCCGACGACTGTCGGCTTAATGTCGGCTTAACATACCATCGACCCATTGGTAAAACGTCCCATTGATAGACGATTTTCGCATGAACAGACGTCCACTTCTGGTGTATCTGGGAATTTGCCATGTTTGATTATACCGGAGAACAATGAAAACATCTTGGACAAAAACACTCACCGGACGTATATCGCCAGTGGTATTGACCACCCATAAAAGTCCAATCTACACTTTTGCTAAGGTAAACGATCAAAACAATGTGGAACACCCATGAAAACCTGTGGTTTCCCGTTCGGAACATGATGTCCATCCGCAGTGGGAAGCCCCATTGTTGGGGCCCTGACTCGAAGTCGCCACTGTACTCCACGTTGACATTGCCACACTCGCCCACGCCTGACGAAAGGCGTCTGAGAACAACATGACACCACTGAAAGGTCGACGTGTTTTGTGGGATTTGCATGGATTTGCTTCATATAGAATGTACACATTACACCTGCAACATAGATCTAGCGAAAAATATATGGGTGGTCTTATGTGTATGTCACAGTTTGGTCAGGGGAGGGGAGCGAATTCATTGATGAACATCATGTTCTAGTTTTCAGATGGATAGTGTATGATTGCTGTCTCGTATCCCATTTTCGTTGCTTGCAATCCCCTCTTTCTGCCTACAGCTCAAAATATTCAAAGACTCTGTGCACCCTCACCGTGCTCCGGGACCCCATGGATGCCCACAATGAGCTCTCGGCATTCGATGTTGTTCCTCGACAGCTGACCCACGTTGCCAACTCCAGCCAAGGCCCAGTAAGACTTTGCACTCCAGCCAAGGGCCTGATGGATATCACCCATGGCAGGTCGCCATCGCGATGGTTCTCCAAGACCCACTGTCAGGCCTTTCCAAATTGTCGTCAGCCACTCGGTGGAATGATTGACACCCAGCACCAGGAGGATCGAACCAGCGGCTCCATGTGGAGCACGGCGGATGTGGCTCCAAGAAGCGTTGCAAAAGCAAAACAGAGCGGACTCTGACCTGGTGGACTATGTCATGAAAATCCACCAATATCTTCCAGTCGTCAGGACCAACCGCGGACCAAACAGCTACTGAAAATGGACCAAAAGGATGCCTCCCACAAGTCGGATAAAAACCCATCCAACCGTAGATATATCGACAATAGGTCCTAGCTGCTGTGATTCATAACTAGTTTACCTATCCAGTGGCAATTAGATACCAACCAAAAAACAACATTCTTTGCTGGTTGGTAGATAATCCCATTGATACCAAAAGACTAAAGGATTAGTGTCTACACATCTAAGATTGACCTAGTATCAATGGGAATTCCAGGATCCTAAAATGGAGCTACTGTACCATATAAGGCCATATTTTGCTGGGATATTCCCTGAAATTTAGGCCTAAAAAAATAGGCCTTATGTATGGTAGGTACCTCCAATCAATCGGTTCCTGAAATGGCCATTGATAGTATCTTGACCCCGGGTTGTATGACGTCTCCGGAACTGGGTCTGCCTGATGCTCCACTGGCAATCTGCGCACGTGGGTAGAGGAGGCCGGAGGTCTGCGAGGAGATCGAATCCACCCCACGGGTCCCGGGGCCTTTTGGGAAATTTTGTGGGATGTCATAGGAATATAAACCTATATCATGATCTAATCTGATGTGATATATATATATATACATATATATATATATATGCACATACACACATATGTATATATATATATATACAGCCGCTACGTGTGGTCCTTGTCCACCTCAAGCGCCACATCTCGGGGAGCTGCAGTGGGCTCCACTCGCTTGTAATACTCCAAGCGGGACTTGACCCAGTTGTTGTACAGCTGTTGGGGTGGCTCGTCCAAGATGAGTTGGAGGTTGACCCTTGTGCCTCGGTGGTCACCCACCAGTTGAACGAAACGCGATGCACCACGTCCTTGACGCCAGAAGCCCTGGCAGGCCTTGCAGGCCCATCCTCCACGGGTCACTCCCGACTGTTTCACCTTCAGTTCCCATGGACTGATACTGCTGAGGATGAGACCGCAATCTGTTCGGCCCCAAAACGCGTGAACGTTCTTGTTGCCAAAGTGGTCCTTCTTGTACTTGGGGCTGCATATGGAACGGACGTCGGCCGTGGAGAGCTCCGGGTACTTGTCGGCGCCAGAGGCTACCGCAGCAGCCTGTAGAGCATCCACCTCCAATGCGCCCTGCAGGATGTCTATTTTTCTAGTGATATCTTGATTGGTTCTAGGGATGTCTATCACTGAGAAAGAATGTGGGGAGATATTTCATGATATGTCCCGCATGGCCATGAAGGACTAGTTCCATCCCAAGACTGACTCAGTTCACCAAAGAATATGACTGGTTGGTCGTTGACCTACCCCTATGAAAATGTCGGTAAAACAGTAAAACAATGCCATAAACCCCCCATGACTGGGAATGGTTTAGATGGTTTATACGATCTACAACTGGTTGGTGGTTGACCTACCCCTCTGAAGATTAATATATAATCAGTTGAGATGTGAAATTCCCAATATATGGGAAAATAAAACATGTTCCAAACCACCAACCAGAATTAATCAAGTTGCTAGTACAGGATTGTGGAACAAACCATACATAGATATCCATCTTTGGTTTAACCAAGTTATATACCCAGTATCTACCCAGCACTTGCAGGATGCCACGAACCGCATCTGGTTAGTAACTGCGATGATATATGAACCACTGAATTCTAACATGGGACAACCCAAGGAGTCGGATACTCCAGTTGCGGTTCGATTTTCATCATCCTCCAAGTGCCAAGTACCATGATGCTCGTCATCTCAACAATCCCAGTATGGTTGACAAATAATAAGTATCGAAAACCCCGAACCAACTGTTTTTGTTGATATTAAACCAATATATTTCAATATTTCAGCCACAATATACCATAATATGTGTTATTCCCAAGTCTCAATGGTTCTCAATGGTCTTTCAATGGTTTTAATCCAACCACTACCAACATCTAGTGACCGCTATGAATATCCATGTGGTCACTAATTGGTTATATGGGATAACGGGATAACTACTACTTAATTATGGTTGAAAAAATTGCGATATGGGATAGCTATCAATAGTAATATCAATGTAGTCACTAATAGTTAATATCCATAATATATAGTGTATAGTATACATATACATATACCCATATTAAAATTGGAATCACTATTCAGTGTTTCTAATTATAAATTCAGTGTTCCTAATTATGTTTTAATGGATCAATATACAGAATTGATATGATAAATTATAACATATGTATAGTGAATCTATAACATAGTAATATGATATACTAGTACATATGGATCTATAATATAATCATTATAATATGGAGGTACTGTACCATATAAGGCCATATTTTGTGGGGATATTCCCTGAAATTTAGGCATAAAACATAGGCCTTATATATGGTAGGTACCTCCAATCTAGGATCCTGGAGTTTCCATTAAATGGATCTATATACAAAATTGATATGATAATTTATAACATATGTATAGTGGATCTATAACATAATAATTATAATATACATATAATATAGATCTATAACATAGTAATTATCTATAATATAATAGTTATATGGATACTATCTATAATATAATAACATATCTATGGATCTACATACAATATAGTAACATAATAATATGATATACTAGTACATATAATATGGGTTTATATACACAATTGATAATATCCCAGAATTCCCATGTTCCACGTTTATGCCACGGCACCCCTTCCAAGGTGGCCGCCACGAAGTGCCAGGGCTCGCAGGGAGTGATCTGCCAAGGCAAAATGCTACGATTTTTCTAGGAAAATTGGGGAAATGCTGGAGAAGGCATGAGAAATGGGCATTTCACCGGCAGAATGTGTGGAACTTTGGAGATTTGAAAAAGAATGACTCATGGGGATTTAACCAACTGATACATACAATGTGAGGCCCCCAAGATAGCTAAGTTGCTGCAAATAACTCCAATTTCACTATGGTTTATGGTACTTATAACGAACTAAGTACTGGGGCGAATCTAAACCAACTTATAACTAGGGCGCCTCACATTGTAGGCATGCATGGTGATATAACAGCAAACTGTGGTTATATAGATATGGTTGTGATATGGGGTGATATTCCACCCACTGATGATGTCTATTGGGACAGGATTCAAGAACAAGAACTATATCCAACCGCCCGCATCTACTGTATCCACTATTCAGAACCACCATTCATGTGATGTCTTATGTGATGTCCATGTGATGTCTTAACCATCTTGTTCCTTGTTCAATCCCGATCTCCGGCGTCGGCAAGTCAAAGTCAACTGTGACGGCAGTCTCAGCAGTCTGAGCTAAACGTCCAACACCTGAAACATGCAAGGGAGCACTGAGTTCTCGTGCTCTTCCACGTACTCCAAGTTGCAGCTCCAAGTTCCGCAGCGTGTTTTCACCGCCCAAGTTGTCATTGGCACCAGGATCAACAAGCAAACCTATGCGTCCATCAGGGGTTCTTGTGCGCATGGTGTGATAGGAAGGAACCCCATCACGACCTTCATCACGGTTTGCTGTTTCCCACCATGGAAAGGAGGAGGCTGATTCGGCATCAGAAGCTGCTGCACCTGAGTTGGACATGTTTCATCAGAATCACCATCAGTGTTGAACAGAGTCCAGGACAGCACGGTTTATACCTCCCTGGGAGATTGAAACCATGTGCTGTGACCTGAAGAAGTCGGCACTTGGCCAAGTCAGCTGAATGATGCTTCAGCTCCAACGCAGGAAATCCAGTGGAAATCTGGGTGCATGCGCTAGGCCAACGGTTGAATGGTGATAGGGCTGAACTGACTGTACAGTTGGTCTTTCCAACTAAGGGATTATGTTGATTCAGGAACATTTGACATTAAATCCGCCAATTTTTGCTGGCAAATACACAAAAGACGTGAAACATTCTTTTCTCCAGGGCTTTCGTACGTGTAAAAAACTACAACTTTTTTTGTCCAAGACATGGGGATCAAAGCAATGAGATGTTGAATCAGTGAACATCCATACCCATGACGGATCCTAACGGTGCTGCTATATATGGTGCTCCATGGATCCCATCAATATACCCCATTTATGTTAGCATTAATATCCCATAGGATCCATGTATGGTATATATGCTAACATTTGGGTATATTGATGGTAAATGTTAGCATATATATACCATACATGGATCCTATGGGATATATGTTGCTTCGAAAATCGTGAAAACGTCCTTTCTGTCGCATGATTTTCCGGCAATTTTGGTCATATTTCGACTCCCTCCTCAGAATCTCATATTGATCATCACATCCACAGATATTCACTGTATTGATAAAAACGTTGGAGAAACAAATGCCTTACCGCATTTTTGTCTGTTTCCTTTTTGCTATTTCTCCATGAACAAAATGCATACTGATGGATCATGATAAGTCACAAATCAATTTCTTATAATTGTCTACAACAATTCAAACAATACATTTAAATATTCATTTTTCCCAAGTTGTTGTATCACAACAGAGATGAAAGTCCCGTTCCCCAAAATCCGCCACGGCACCTCACAACTACTGGAGCTTAGAGACACCGCGCCGTAGGCGCAGCTGATGGTCAACGTGCCCGTGTACCTGTCGTGCGGGGCATGAATGGATTTGCCTAGAAATGTGGCATGTTGTTTGAGGGAAACCGTGGACAAATGCCTTGTGCTTTTGAATAGCTTTGACAAACGATTGGCTGGTTGGTGGTTTCAACCCCTCTCAAAAATATTAGCCAGTTGGGATTATTGTTCCCAATATATGGAAACATTAAAAATGTTCCAAACCACCAACCAGTTGGAGTCAATTGGACACCTATTCTGTGTGGTTTGGCAATGTTAGGGTGCTCCAAAATTCGAATCAAACAATAGCCAAACTATTCTCTAGAGAAAGCAATTGGGATTTGTCAGCCAAACTCCGCCACATAGACCTACAAGGTGGTGCCCCCACACTGAAATGTTTCGTTTATAACCCCCATGATCTACTATATACCATAATAACATATAATGACAATGCCAATCAGCCAGATCAAAAAAAACAAATCTTAACTGGTGAACATAAATAATCCCATTGATACCAAAAGACTATTTTGGATTAGTTTCTACCATCTAAGATTGACCTAGAATATACCATAGTGAAATTGGAGTTGTTTGCACGCACCAACTTGGCTATCAAATGGGGGCCCTACAAGGTGGTACCACCCTAGTTATGTTTGTTGGTTCATAATCCCCATGAAAACTAGTTCGATATAACTACCCTAGTAAAATTGGACTTATTTGCTTCAACTTAGTGTTCACGAACTGGGGCACCACCTTGTACCCTCTGGTAATTTAACATAGCTATTGAAAATGGCTCATTAACAGTTGATTTACATATTCCAAATGGTGGATCTTTCCATAATTATGTTAGTTTACCAAAGGGTAAAATTATTATGGGGATGATCATGAGATGTTTACCCTCTGGTTATGATTAACATAGATCTACCATCAACCATGGTTTATTCCTCCGGGGAAACGCCAAGATCTTCGTTTCGCTTTCCCGCCCTGAGACGGCCACGTGGGATTCACGTTCTCGCAGAGTTGTGTGGTGAAGCCTTGGGAGAGTGGCAAGCAGAGGATCCCAGTTTCTGTGGCAACCCATGGGAAAACCCCATGGAAAAATGGTGGATTGTCCTAGGGAAAATGGTGCTTTGTAGGATTAAACCTGGAACACATGGTGGTTTAACCAAGAACCATAGAGTTTTATATGTATTGATCGTTGATATTCTTGTTGGGTAAGGTTGTTTATAGTTGGACTAGCTGTTGAGTTTATGGTGGATATGTCAAGTTATAAAACTTTATAAAACTAACTTTTGGCGCCCTTCCCAGGAAGCTCGACATGCCCAGTTTTGGGGTGGAAGCTGGCGAAGCTCAACAACCACTATGATTCTGATGTAGATCTATATAAGTATAGAACCTATTTCAATGGGCTTAAAACCTAATTTTCCATAGTTTTTCATGAAACTTCTGAAATTTTCCGTCCACTAAAAATGGGATTTCAGCATACAAATCCTGGGTTTATCTTGGGTTTATCCATGACTTTTCCAAGGTTTATGACTTTGATTTTGGATGCCAAGCAGCTTCCGTGAGCTAAATCCTCACCGGCAGCCACTGAAGTCGTGGTGTCACCCACAGTCACCTGAAAAAAACACGTGGAGGCGAAGATGGGGTGATGCGCAAGGGCAGTATATAGAAGTAGTCAGCGCATCTTATCTGGATATGTAATTCAAAAATATGCTATACCACCAAACACCAATTTGGCTCCGCTGCTTCCTTTCCTTCTTCATCATTTGTTGTTTCTCTTTCCTCCTGAATCTCCATGTTGGTCGCGCTCTGAGCAGCGATGATGTGTAGCTCTGCATCCTCCAAGTCCGCGCAACTTGGTGATGCTTCAGACTCTTGGCCGGCCTCTATCTCTTCGCTCAGCCAGTCGAGCATGGCGCGGAAGACCCAGCCATCCACCTCCAGCATCTCAGCCAGCACAGAGGCTTCGAAGGCTGGTTGGGATAGGTGTTTGTCTCCAGCGCTCGCTATACCCGTGAAAGAAACTATATTTGGGGATAATTACCCCTGCTGACCATCATTCGAGTGCAGAGTGAGGTCATTACAACCCTTATAATTTTTGCAGATAGTATATAGTATAGTGTAGTTCACTATATAAAATGCTGACTTGATGTACCGAACTAGGAACACGGCCTTTAGAAGGCCGTAGTGTTTTTGTGATCAACGGGGTGTCATGGATGATGTTTGATGTGGTCGTGCCAATAAGATTTTGCTTGATGTGTTTTTAAAGGGGAGAAACCCCTTATTCTGGTGCATAAAATAAAAAAACAAGCATTTCGCCTAAGCGAAACTATCATTTTTGATGTTTCTCAGAACTCCCCAACTAATTCGACCTGTAATGGTTTGATATGAGTTTAAAGGCCGGAAACTCCTTATTCTGGTGCATCAAATCAAAAAACCAGCATTTCGCCTAGGCGAAACCACTATTTTTTTATTTCCACCTGTTATGTCATGATGAAATTGGCACAGCCTGCCAGACGACCTTGCAACCGACCTGGATTTCCACATGCAACCTTGTCACGTATAAATATCTAATTCCTATACGTGCACAAGTCCAGAGAACTTACAGGAGCGTAGCATGACGTATCAGTGAAAAGCACCACAGAACTTACAGGAGTGTAGCATGACGTATCAGTTAAAAGTACCGGAGAACTTACAGGAGCGTAGCATGACGTATCAGTTAAAAGTACCGGAAAACTTACAGGAGCGTAGCATGACGTATCACTGAAAAGCACCAGAGAACTTACAGGAGCGTAGCATGACGTATCAGTTTAAAGTACCCGAAAACTTACACGAGCATAGCATGACGTATCAGTGAAAAGCACCAGAGAACTTAAAGGAGCGTAGCATGACGTATCAGCTAAAAGTACCGGATAACTTACAGGAGCGTAGCATGACGTATCAGTTAAAAGTAACGGAAAACTTACAGGAGCGTAGCAAGACGTATCAGTCAAAAGCACCAGAGAACTTACAGGAGCGTAGCATGACGTATCAGTGAAAAGCACCGGAGAACTTACAGGAGCGTAGCATGACGTATCAGTTAAAAGTACCGGAAAACTTACAGGAGCGTAGCATGACGTACCAGTGAAAAGCACCAGAGAACTTACAGGAGCGTAGCATGACGTATCAGTTAAAAGTACCAGAGAACTTACAAGAGTGTAGCATGACGTATCAGTTAAAAGTACCCAAGAACTTACAGGAGCGTAGCATGACGTATCAGCGAAAAGCACCAGAGAACTTACAGGTGCGTAGCATGACGACTCTACTTACCCAGCAAGTTCACATGAACGTTAATACCTGCCCCACCCCACCCCACCCCACCCATGTCTGCACGCACATACCGGCACACACAGAGACGACTCTACTTACCCAGAAAGTTCACATGAACGTTAATACATGCCCCACCCCACCCCACCCCAACCCCCCGATGTGCACGAAACACCACGGCCTTCTAAAGGCCTTGCTCCAACTAGTTACAGTACCCAAAACACAGCAACAATTGCAAGCAACGTGATTGTTGCATATTTTTCCAACTCAAGACCTATATTCAAATTCATAGGCTGGTTTCTGCTTCCGTGCGTTTTTCTGTCACCTCCAACAAATCAGCATCAATTTCTTGATCATCACGGTCCCCGAATGACCATTTGGGGGTACACCAATATTAGATCTGCAACAAAAAGGGATAGCCGGTCTAGTAAACATGTCCTTTTAAAGCAAAAGATTGAACGTACTAAGCTATTTTTCCATATTCTTCCGGGGTTTACCTCACCATGCACCAGTCTGATATCCCATTATAGGCCCATTATATCCCCATGTGGATGGTATGTTCCCATTTCTGAAAGATCTAAAACCAAGATGTTTTAGACACTAAGCTTGACTACTAGTTGTTGTTGGTATATTCCCATTAAATCCTATTTCTGAAGAAGGGTTGTTCCCAACACCCAAGGTACAAGTGGGGAAAATTTCCGGCAAATCGGCGGAAAACATGTTCCATTTCCGCAGCTGGGTCTATCATGTACTTGTAATATGGAGGCCCCTGTGAATCTCACACCCCAAAAATCAGGATTCCTTTTTCAAAAAAGTAACCTCCCAAACAGAGATATCCCTATATGCTTAGTATATTATGTGTATATATATATATTAGGTACCAGTGACTTAGGACTTGTGAAAGATACCCTGGGGTGGACAAGTCCTATCTCATCATGCTTCAGACCCCCCCTGCACAAGTCCCAACTCATCAGGTGTCCGTATGAGATTAGAAACTATGCTTGATTTTTTTTGTGCGGCATGGACCACTCGTAAAACCAGGATGACATAGGAATTAACTATATAGCAGAAGTATACTAAGATGATCCTAAGTCATCACGCTCGTGCGCTGCAGCTATTTGGCTATTTGGCCCATCTTCAAAAAAATCTTTCAAAAATCAGTGATTTTCATTTTTTCTCCTTCGATTTATGTACAGACATTATTTTAAAGCAATAAAATAAAATAAAAGTGTTATTTTTTTTTCACTTTTCATTTTTCTCTGTTGTTTCCCGTTATGTTTCCCCGTTGTGCTTCACTATTGTGGTCCCTGTTGTCTTACCCCGTTGTTCACCCCACTGCGGCGCCACAGGGACTGCAGAGGCGACCGGGAACTGCTCGCTTTCATTTTCAACCAACGCGCGCGCGTAGGCGCAAAACGCTCACCCCGACTCGTTGCATTGGGATCACCGCCCCGGGGAGACACCACGGGGAGACACAACGGGGAGACACAACGGGGAAACAAAACGGGAAACAAAATGGAAAAATTAAAGCGAAAAAAATAGAAAAGTTATATCTATAAATGTTAAATCTATGTAATACCTTGAAAATACTGTATGTATATAAATCGAATGAAAAATTGATGACTTAGGACTTGTGCCCATCTTCAAAAAAATATTTTTTTAAAAATGTGGTTTTCATGTTTTCCTTCGATTTATATACAGACATTATTTTAAAATAATTACAGAAATAAACAAAAATACAAATATATTTTTTTATTTTTTTTCATTTTTGAAATATTTTTTGAATATTTTTTTTTTTATATGCATTCTTTTTGTTTCCCCACCTGCCAGGTGAGGGTTGTTAGATTTTATGTCAGTTGCCTCCTCCTCCTCCTTCTCCTCCTTCTCCTCCTCCTCCTTCTCCTCCTCCTCCTCCGCCTCCTCCTGCCTCGTCCTCCTCTCCTCCTCCTTCTCGTCCTCCTCGTCGTCCTCGTCGTCCTCGTCGTCCTTGCTCAACTGCGACCCGCGATCCACAGTGTTCTCTGCCGGACCTCAACCACGACCATCCACGCCCAGTGTTCCCTGCCGGACCTCAACCACGACCATCCACGCCCAATGTTCCCTGCCGGACCTCAACCACGACCATCCTCGCCCAGTGTTCCCTGTCGGACCTCAACCACGACCATCCACGCCCAGTGTTCCCTGCCGGACCTCAACCGCGAGTATCCACGCCAAGTGTTCCCTGCCGGACCTCATGTAGGAAGATATGGGACAAAGAATGTGCAGAAGAAAATTAGAAAGAATGTCAGAAAGAATGTCAGAAGATATGCCAGAAGATATGCCAGAAGATATGCCAGATAGAATGCCAGATAATATGCCAGAAGATATGCCAGATAGAATGCCAGATAGAATGCCAGAAGATTTGCCAGATAGAATGCCAGAAAATATGCCAGAAGATATGCCAGATAGATATGTCAGAAGATATGCCAGAAGATATGCCAGAAGATATGCCAGAAGATATGTCAGAATATATGCCAGAAGATATGCCAGATAGAATGCCAGAAGATATGTCAGATAGAGTGCCAGAAGATATGCCAGATAGAATGCCAGAAGATTTGCCAGATAGAATGCCAGAAGATATGCCAGATCATATGCCAGAAGATATGCCAGATAGAATGTCAAATAGAATGTCAGAAGATATGTCAGATAGAATGCCAGAAGATTTGCCAGTAAGAAAATGTATAAATGTCATGGTGGGGATCACACGAAGTAAAGTAATTGTTTATTTTTGTTTTAACGTATTATGTATTGTGATGTAATGTACTGTACTGTAATGTAATGTACTGTAAGTATGTAGGTTCTGATGACTTAGGACTTGTGCCCCTTTGGTGACAGACGATTTTGTGTACCAAGTCCTGTGCATGTATGTAATGTACTGGAATGTACTGTGCTGTAATGTAATGTACTGTAGTGTAATGTAATGTACTGTAGTGTACTGTAATGTATTGTACTTTACTGTAATGTAATGTACTGTAGTGTAATGTAATGTAATGTAAGTATGTAGGTTCTGATGACTTAGGACTTGTGTCCCCTCTAGTGACAGACGATTTTGTGTACCAAGTCCTGTGCATGTATGTAATGTACTGTTATGTGCTATAATGTAATGTAATGTACTGTAGTGTAATGTAATGTATTGTACTTTACTGTAATGTAATGTACTGTAGTGTAATGTGCTGTACTGTACTGCAATGTACTGTAAGTATGTAGGTTCTGATGACTTAGGACTTGTGCCCCTCTAGTGACAGACGATTTTGTGCACCAAGTCCTGTGCATGTATGTAATGTACTGTTATTTGCTATAATGTAATGTAATGTACTGTAGTGTAATGTAATGCACTGTACTTTACTGTAATGTAATGTAATGCAATGTAATGTACCGTAGTGTGATGTAATTTACTGTACTGTAATGTAATGTAAGTATGTAGGTTCTGATGACTTATTAAGAGATTTTTTTTACCCGAACAAGTGCTTAAGTCCAATCATAACCCCAGTGACTTAGGACTTGGTGCACACAAATCACCTGGTAAGAACACCAGTGACTTAGGACTTGGTGCACAAACTCCTATGTCACTATGGTGACCTAAGTCCTAAGTCATGGGTGCCTATTATATATATGCCCATTTAGGCCGCAACTCATGGAAGTCCTAAGTAAACTATCCATCTAAACTTTGCCCCCAAAAATAGATGTCATACTGTTGCCCTTTAAAAAAACACCAACAAAATTTTCCGGGATGTCTCAAACTCACCTTCAAAACGATGATCATCCCCAACAATTAATGAAATCCCATTGAATCCCATGAAATCACTTCAATTAAAAGCCCTTTACCACTTGAAAACGGTTATAGATGGGGTTATACATCTTGGTAAAACCACCATTTTCGCTCAAACTCTGGCGCCCCACCGACACGCTCTGTGTGGATGTGCAGCCACTCTCCGCGCAGAGCAGCAGATCGCCGCTCAGGGTGCCAGTCTCAGCGGATGCTGCAAGATCCCTGGAAATCGACCAGTTTTCGTAGTTCGTGCCCCCACAAGTTTTACGATGTTTTAAGTGGCTGAAAAAAAACACATGTAGTTAGATGAGGTACTAATATCATATATCAATTCATAGCACCTATCCATCCTATAAAGCCAAGTAAAACTGGAGTGATTTGCACCAACTGTGCGAATCCGAAGACGGATTCGCACCACCTTTCAAAACTCCCATGGAAGCGATGAGGAAAATCATCTGCAAATGGTGGTGGTTTTCATGCAACTGTATCTCAGCATTTCAAACACTTGAGCTATGGATGCTATGGTTAGATGTAAACCAACGAGCACAACTACCACCTGTTTCATCCATCAGTCCATGCCCACTGCCGGCAACTGGGCTCCCCTGACGTTACATGACAAGGTGTACGTGCCTGCGCAGCATGCGGCAGCTGCAGTGCGGAGGTTTTTTTCAGTTTATGACTCCTCTGGTCAACCAACCTAGCCCATAGCTATTGATGATAGAAAAATATGTGCAAAGGTGGTGCCCCCCAGTTATAAGTTGGTTTAAAAACCATAGTAAGGTTAGATATATCTACCATAAACCATAGAAATTGTTGATTTACCCATTAAAATAAGATGATGTTCCATAGTTCTTGGTAGTTTACCAGGCCGGGTACTTGGAGGACTTGGAGGATCATCACACGGTTAGTAACTGCTTAGTGGGCCCCTGGAAGTCGGAAGTCGATTCGTGGCTCCTATGGTTAATGGTTAACTGAGGATTCGTGGGATGATCCTCCCAGTAGGGGTTCACCCACGAAGAATCCTGGATACCTGGATGAACTGGAGTGAATTACCCTCAAACAAACACTGGATTGGCATTGCAAATCTACGAAGATCTTTAAGTCAATCCATAGCCAATGTTACAAGAAGGGCGTAAGTTGGCAATGTCACAAGGAGCATGCTATGGCATAAAGATTTACTTTAATTGCGTCATTAATCATCAGATATTGTCAAAGTCTAGACACATTTTAACAACTATGTATTTCACTGCTTGCTATGAGTCTGCTTATGAACGGTTTTTGCAAGAGCATTTGAAAAACACTTTGGAACCAAGGACATGGGCCCTGCCTCCACTCCTACTATACTATATATCTTATATACACTTTACAGAAACAAATAAAACAAGAAACACCTAGTAATAGTAATATAAAGCAAGAACTCCATGAACAGAAGGAAACACACAAAACATCAAAAACAACAACATGCGTTCTTTTTTTTTAATGGTGCCACTTTTAAAACAACAACAGGGAAAGACCAACAAAACAACTCCACCAATTTCGCCTGAAAATCCCGAGTTGATCTCAGAGCAGGATCGCAGGTACCTTGGGTATCACCCTACGCACCCAAAAAAAGGTGCGTAGACTTGGTGGGAAAAGCCCAGTAAAATAGTGGTTCGCTGAAATTTTCAAATGTTAATAGTATCTGATGAATGATTAGTGAACATATCATTTAAAATTAACCTTAATGAATAATTTTATATGTTAATAGTCATCCACTTATGAAAAACTTATGATTACTGCATGACAATAAACATATCATGTGATTTGAATGAGATTCAATGAGATACAAAGACTACAAGGTGGTGCCCCAGTACGCTAGCTAAGTTGGTGCAAATAAGTCCAATATCTAGGGTTTATGGGAAATATAACTATAGTTAATGAGGATTATAAACCAACTTATATATAACTGGGGGGTACCAATATGGATCAATATGGGGGGTTCCATAAATAGTGGTATCCCAAAATGCGTGGTTTATAATTGGCAATCCGACTAAAATGGATGATTTAGGGATACCCTGATTTTAGGAAACCACCATAGGCACCAAAATCATCCATTTGACACTTAGGTTTTCAACGGCAAATTTGCCGTTAATTCCTATTTTCAGACAAACACACATATCATACTGTTGGTTTATGTAGTACATATGTGTGTATATATATATAAACCCACATAATAATGTCCTATAACAATCCCCTAATATTCCCATGACAAAAATAAAAAGGCCAGGTAATTCCCTATCATAATAATAAGTCCTATAATAATCCCGTAATATTCCCGTAACTATCCTGATAAAATGGCTGCTTGAATTTCTCCTCTCCTGGGCTTTCCGACTCTGCAGAACCACTGGCAATGGCACTGTTGGGCGAGATCTGAGCGCAACGACCGGTGAGATCCACAGGCATCGTTGGGAATATCATGGCAGTTACCCCATTCCCCTAGTATATCCGACCCTCTGGTAAACGTTAACAAAAAACTATGGAAAGATCCACCATTTTGTGTGGGTAAATCAACTATAAATGGCAATTTTCAATAGCTATGTTAAATTACCAGAGGGTATATCCTAGGATTAAACACGAAGCCAAAACATATTCACAAAAAACTTGCTTGGATCAGCATTTCTGAACCCACATAACAAATCAATTTTACAGATGTTTCATCCAAAAAACGCCACATTCTTGATGTTTTCTTGCGTTTGTTTGCGTTTTCAATGTGAAAATCCGACAAAATCTGGTTGGTGGTTTTAACCATCTTGAAAAACATTAGTCAATGGGAAGGATTATTCCATATATTGTGGAAAATAAAAGCCATGTTCCAAACCACCAACCAGAAATCATCACCGTGTTTGATAACCCCTGAAACCCCATCACCATCCACCGGCCGCTTGGTCCCCTCACCGCCGTGGAGCTGTTGCCTAAGACCAGATCCACCGAATCGCTGGTGGAGCAGGCCTTTGCGCAGGTGGAGATATCCGCACCTCGGACGGCCGCGGGTTCGAGGGGCAGTTGTTGGTTGGGCGAATGGGAAGAACGATGGGATCCTAAGCATAAACTCTGCAAGTTGGGATATTCACACAACTTAACTGTGGTTATAGATCACTTTTTTTGGGGGGGATCTAATTTATATACTGGGTGAATTAATATATATATATATACTACGTTTACCTCTTCAGGTGCAGGCCAGAAGCTTCATTTTATGGGCCCCAGTTGGGGCCTAGATTCGGACCGCAACGTTGAGTAAGTTAAGGGCCCCTACAAAGGTGAAATCGGTGCCTGGCTCAGCCTACAAAGGCCCCTGCAGAAAAATATGGTTGGTGGTTTCCTAAAAATAGTTACCAATAGTTACTATAGTTATATAGCTATAGACTATATATATATATGTTTATATATAGAGATATAGAGATATAGAGATATCATCTAAAGTTACTATATCTGGTTGGTGGTTTTTCGCCCTACCCCTCTGAAAAATGATGGAATTCGTCAGTTGGGATCTGTTACATTCCCGAATGGAAAGTCATAATCCAGCCATGTTCCAGTCACCACCAACCAGATCACCATCATATTCCCATTGTTGCTGGTTTATAGCCCAAAAAAACCACTATTAACCATCATCACCAACGGTAAATCATCACCAAGCAGAAATAAATTGACCTAGAAATATAACCCACTTCTATAAGTGAAACTGCACCCCCAAGTTTGGTTACCATGGCTTGTTGGATGGCTGGTCAAAGCGAACCACGCTTATAAAAAGTGACTTCCTAGTATACCCCAAGAAACTACTATATATAGTCAGAGATATAGCTATTGAAAATGACCCAGTCGAAATAGTGGATTTACCCATTAATAGCATGGTGGATCTTTCCATAGTCATGTAAACGTTTACCAGAGGATATAACCACCATTTTCCTATGATTTTCCTATGATTTTCCAAATATACTGGGATATTTTGCAAATTCTCGGATCTGAAAAAAAACAGTCATGGTTAGACCATATGGTTTAGACTTGGATTCATTTTTGGAGCCCAAAAAAACTCGGTGAGGCCCCATTAATAGCTAAGTTGACTTATTGCCTAACCCTTCATGGGGAATATCACATAACATAACATCGTTCATGGGTTTATAAACTAAAAAAAAACAGAACCTCACCTTGTACGGATTGTGTTTGGTATTTGAGGGGGGGTGGAATCACATAGAAAATGGTCCGCTCAGCCGTTCTTGGCCCCAATTGCTAATCCGCATAGAACATGGTAGATGATTTACCTACACAAAAGGGTGAATTTCCGAAGTGGAGTTAGTTAGTCCTACCCTCTGGTAAACGTTAACAAAAAGCTATTGAAAATGGTGATTTATAGTGGATTTACCCATTAATAGCATGGTGGTTTTCCATAGCTTTTTGTATGTTTACCAGAGGGTACTTGGAGGATCATTCCAATAGCTGGTTCATGATATATTTTCTTAAGTAAAATCACACATATACTAACCAACATTCACCAATACTGGTGGAGAGTAGCCATCAACCCATCAAGCCATCAACCACCCTCCAGTAGCCATGCCACCATGGTGGTTTTCCATGGTGGCCATCCACCCTGCATTGGGATGACCATCTCCGTTTTGATCACGGCACACCACTGGAGTCCCCAATTAATATTGGCGTTGCTACAAGGTGCAAAAAAAACCACAGGTTATGTCTGTTGCTTTAGAAAAACCATAGTAAGTTTCATATATGTATAGATATATGATATACCATATATCTACGATATCTACCTACGATAAACCATAGTGAATCCTGGGAAGCCCGGCTCAGCGCACCCATGGTACAGCGCAACGTCAAGTCATTGCCCCACGCCTCGACGCCACAAGCGCCGGGTGAAATCATAGGAACATGTTACGGCATCATAACATGTCAGGTGACATGTCAGGTGTATATTGTAACATTTTTATACATTCTACAACAGTTACCATAGTTATTATAGTTGTATAGCTATAGACTATATATATATACATAGAGATATCATCTAAAGTTACTATAACTGGTTGGTGGTTGAGTCCTACCCCTCTGAAAAATGATGGGGTGAAAGTCAGTTGGGATGATGACATTTCCAACTGAATGGAAAAATAAAAGTCATGTTCAAAACCACCAACCAGATATGTACGTATAAATGTATTAAATGTATGCTGTATATGTATATTTTCACAATACTTGTACATACTATGTTGTAACCATGTTGCACGCATGGAATCTAGATATGTATACACATGTACTGTGTATCTATTGAACATGAATTACTGACTAATAATGATTCATGGTGACCGGAACCACTAATCGGTCGTTTGATTATTTTGAGGCTGGCACACTGCTGGATCGAGGACGCACAGAAAACATAAGTGGTCAGCCTGACTTTACCAACGTAAAATGCAACCTGATAGCCTAAAGTGGCAATTTGAAAACTGCGTGTTCTAGTGTAGTAAAATCACAACCTATCTGTAATTAGAATCTAAAATCTAGAAAATTAGAATGATCAAACTATTATAGATCTATAACCATGATCATTTCAACTGTTCTAAATCTATATCTATCATCTGTAGTTAGAGTGCCAGAGGTTGACTCGTTGAACCCCTGGGTCCAGCCGTAGCTGTCCCACGCTGTCTGAGTCTCCCCAACACTGTTGACATCAGCACAGCCAGCCAAGCCCGTGAAACCAGACCTGGGGGTTTTTGGACACGGGATACCCTCTGGTAAACGTTTACAGAAAACAATGGAACATCCTATTTTCAATGGGTAATTCCACTATAAATGGCCGATCATACCCTCCAGTAAATTAACTTGTTGACCCTGGTAGTCATCGGGGTTGGGAGATAAGTGAAACCACCAAACATGGGTTATTTTCAGGGTCGAACTGTTAATTTACCAGAGGGTAATGGGCATTGAAGAGAAAAGTATCTCGATATACGTATTAATGTATATAGAGAGACACTTAATCGACCCATAAAGAATCAAGAACATGTATTTATTCTATAGTTCTATAATGTCAACACCTGTATCATGTTTCATCGATATCGATCAGGTAACTGAGGGTCTAAATATGTGTATATGAAAACATCAAAAGATATATACTATGTACATATGTGCGTCTAAAGCACACGAGAAGTATTTATGATACGGTGCAATGTATATATATATAATATGATTATAATTATATATGTATGTGCATACTGCCACCGTAGATACCAATAATATACAAATCTATAGTTTACCCCCAAAAAGATACAACACATGGAAACCTGAAATTTCTGGAGAAAAATCATCTAGCTCACAACCTGGTGGCACACTCTTCGGCATCCTTTTTTGGGCAAGTTGTTAAAACCATAGTCGTACGTTATGACTAACCATACTTGTACTATATCACCCAACTTATGGAGCTTAGAATCCCATAGTTACCCTCTGGTAAACAAACATAGCTATTGAAAATGGTGATTTATAGTGGATTTACCGATTAACATGGTGATTTTTCATACTTATGTTAGTCTACCAGAGGGGACATCACTTTTTAGGTGATATCCCAACTGCACCCCCTTTTTTTTGCGATCAGCCCTTCACTTTTTCTGGGACCGCCGGGCTTGATCTCAGAGCCAGTGGTGAGTGTATTGGTAACCTCAGCTGTTTCGAGGTGTGCCTGACCGGTGACCTATGCTATGATATACCCAAAGTGAGAAAACCATATCTGGTTGGTGGTTGACCTACCCCTCTGAAAAATGATGGAGTTCGTCAATGGGAAGGATGACATCCCATATATGAAATGGAAAAAAAAATGTTTGAAACCACCAACCAGCGATGAAAACCCATATGTCCAAATCTGAAGGCAAACTCATTCAATATATCTTCGCAGTATATGAATCTCCAATTCCATGACCCATGACGGATCGATCCATGGTGCTGGTAACCCGTTAGGATCAACCGTTTGGATCCAACCAGTGATGACCCGCACTTGAGCCTCTGGTTATGACTAACATAGCCATCGAACATGGCTATGTTAAATATAATATATATATTTCTATATAGAGATATGTTTTTTGGATGATTTATCTATTCAACATGGTGATTCTCCATAGCTATGTTAAATAACCAGAGGGTAAATGAAAGGATAACTCCACTTACTGGACTTACACCAGAGTTGTTGACCATGTGCTATGTGGGTTCACCATGATCCTCCAAAAAGTTCTTGTTTCTGTCATCCATCAGCGGTAAGGTTGAACATTTGGATGCCCGCCTTTGTTGAAACTGCAATTGATGAGTAGGCTTATGTAGTTCCATTGAATTCATGTCAGTCGATTGGGGAACATCCCAAACCAACTCCTGGAATTTTCGCAACCAGCGAACCAACCATCCAAGATTGAGCCCTCCATTGATTTTCCGCCAATCCAAATCGTTGATGAGATCAAGGCCAGATCTTCCACTGAACAAATTGGGAATGTGCCCAAGGCTGCCTGTTTTTTAGACCCAAAATGCCAACATTTGCGGATTTTTGCTGGTTAGAAATAATGTTGCTGGCAAAATAACGTCTGGTGAACAGGATTAATTACTTTGAAGGCTTCCACAGATCTTGGGCCCACCATTAAACTGTGTATTGACATATGATTCTGAAGTGTTGTATTGAAGTCTAGATACCACCCATCATATTCCAGAATAATTGTGAATGTGAGTTTTTCCATGTTGTATGATTCCGGCTTTCTGCGACCATGCCAAAGCACTCCATCCAACGTCACTGAGATGCTGCTGCCGGCGGCACAGGGCTTGGCACCTTAGGTGTTTGTCGTCATCAGAGGAAATTTATGTGACTCCTGTGGCAAGATTTAAAGAGGAATTTATTCATAGAATTCAAGCAGTAAAATCGGGATTTGATAGGATTTTTAAAAGGATTGGTAGGATTTACCATCCGGTAACTCAACAAATTGCATGCCATGGTTAGGATGGTCCAGTTAATTGCCATGTTCTACAAATTACATTTGCGAAAAACAAAGGATGTGATGCTCATTGATTTTCCAAAAGCTATATACTTTTTAGATCCTCATTTTGGGTAGGGATTTTGTGAACCAGAATTGCATTTGTATAATATATACATGATTATATACTTGGTGGCTCATCCCACTGCTCGTAAGTGGGTTATAACCCCAGTTATAAATGGGATAAGTAGAGTTAATCCACTTATAACTGGGGTGAACTAACCCACTTACTAAGTGGGATGAGCCACCAAGTGTATAATCATGTATATAATATGATTATATATATAATCATGTACATATACACATATATATATAATTATATGTAATATACATATGTTGCACACCAGGAAATCACCAATAAGATCCATTAAGAAACGCAGTGGTCTCCTTCAAGCGCTCCAGCGATCTACATCAGCCAAAAGGACTGGAGGAAACCTGAGGATGAAGCAGCAGGTGCTCGGACTCCTCCAATCAAGTTAAATTCAACTTCAGAAGGCCATCCACTCATGAACGTTGACATCAGAGGGACAGAAACGTGAACAGCGCCATGCCAAGAATGTCCGCAGCACGTCCCTATCGTTTCCCTTACTATTTCCCCATGATTTCCCTATGATGTCCTCAATGGTTTCCTATTGTTTCCCTCTTATTTCCCAGATTTCCCTTTTTGGTTCCCTTTGTTTTGCTTATGATTTCCTTAGTTTCCCTATTAGTTCCCTTCAATTCCCTATCATTTCCATTCATTTTCCTAGTATGTCCCTGTTATTTCCCTAGTATTTCTCTCTTATTTACCTATTATTTCCTTTTCATTTCCCTATTATGTCCTATTATTTCCCTATGTGGTTATTAGTTTACATTTGCTTTTATTGCCTTCTGTGACATTTTCCCCCTGTAAGCTAAAATATGCCAAGCAACCTCGACAGCTAATAAATTGCAAAATAAAACAAAACAGTGCCAATCTTAGATACCTGCAAAAAATGAATTCTTAGCTAGTGAACGTAGATAATCCCATGCCAAAAGACCATTTTGGATCAGTTTCTACCCATCTAAGATTGACCTAGATTTCATGTCTCAATGATAGAACCTGATCAACACATACCAACACTAATCGTGAAGTCATTCCCTGATGTTTCTCCCGGCGTGGAGCTGGAAAGAGGAGAATCTCTACTTGGAACCCTATTTGGAGCCCCACTCTATATTATATATTTTGCACTTTATATACTATAAGTATATTATTTACAGCATACTATATTTTCAATACTATATAGTAAGTAAAACGATGAAACAAAAACAAAAAAAAACAGCCTTTGGCGATTAACCATCCTTCTGCGTGATTTTTTGCGCTGGATTTTCCGTACTTGAAATAGCACCCTGAAGAATCTCCGATGTGCATTTCAGCTTCGATCTCCCTCCCATACATTCTTAGCTGGTAAGTTAAAAATTCACATTTTTTTTCCATCAGTTCCAAGGTGGTACTCCCCCTACAATGTGGTGCCCCGCCAGTTATAAGTTGGTTTATAAACCATATAAGTTCAGATATATCTACCATAAACCATAGTTATTGGAGTTATAAACCAACTTAGCTATCTAGGGGGCCCCACTTTGTAGTTATAAGTTGGTTAACAATCCCCATTAACTAGTTCGATGTAACCCCCTAATCAACCCTAGATATTGGACTTATTTGCGCCAACTTAGCTAACTCTGGGGCACCACCTTGTGTGCGGCCAAAAAAAAACGCATCTGAACCCTTGCTGAAAGCTGCTCTATCCAGTTTGGCCACCAAGGCCAGCAGGCAGGAACCCAATGAAGCAGGCAGAAACCCATCAGTTCCCAATTACATCGTAAATCTTTGATAGTCCACAATAAATTGTCATCTTTTGCTGGTTATGGTTATGTTCCATTTATAGCTAAAAACTCAAGGATTGAACTATCCATCCAAGGTTGATGATTCCATATAAAATATCTATATGTGTCTACTGATTAAAAGCCATGTTTGATACATCAACCAGGGTCAACGAAGTCGTCATTGTTCGGTTCAAAATTGCTCGACTTACCCTCCGGTGAACTAACATAGCTATGGAAATCACCCGTTGAATCGCAAAATCAAACAAATGGGTCATTTTCAATGTCTACTGCGGAAGAATCCTGCACCAGTTGGTAGATGGTAAACATCCCATTACAATCCCATTAGTGTCTCCAGTGTTTCATACTCACTAGTGGTTACCAATTGGTGCAGGATTTCTTCCATCCACAGTATGTGTTAGCTTGTAATGGGACACTTGCCGTGCTCAGTTTATTGCTTCATGATGTATTCCAAGGCAAATATACCATACTATGCCAGGCTATGCGATACATAGAGCATATGGGATAGCTGTGTTACATTACCAGAGGGTATAATAATTCCAATTTTTGTTGGGTAAGTCCGGCAAGTCGCTACTAATCACCATAGAATCCCATTAAATCATATTAAACCGCCATTTTCAATAGCCATGTTAAATTGCCAGAGGGGAAATCCTACAAGGTGGTGCCCCCAACAAAAATTGGTTATAAACCCATTAACTATATATCACCTATAAAACATAGTGAAATTGGAGTTATTTGCACCAACTTAGCTATCATAAATCAGCTATACATCCCATTCAACCCACATTTTCCTATGGTTTCCTATTCCGGGTTTCCTTAGCGAAAAATAGCTCCCTGGGGCACCATCGGTCTCATCCACTCGGTCCCAGGCTACAGGCCGATGGGTTCGCAGAAAGCACGCCGAAGAAACAGCTGATCCTGAGCCACAGCTGATTTGTGCCAACAGCCGCAACAAATGGTGGCTTAACCTGGAAAAAATGGGGATTTCTAGGGTTTTACCTAGGAAAAATGTTGATGTTGAGGGATAAACCTAGGAACAATTGTGATTTAACATGATTCAACCATCAAAAATGGTGGTTTCACAGGATTTAATCATTAAGAAATGGTGATTTGACGGGGATATTCGAAGATAGAAGCAGAATTAGTCCACTTGTCACTGGTCAGAACCCACTTGCGATTTCTGGGATGAATCACCAAGTACACGGGATTTCCAACACTTTGATTCACGGGTGGTTTATGTCGCATTACATCTCCATTAAAACACATGTATATACCCCATAGGATCCATGTATGCTATATATGGTAACATTTACCATCAATATACCCCAGTCATGTTAGCATATATACCAGCACCATGGATCCTATGGGTACTGCATACAAAAATAACATAAATTCCACATGATATCCCAATGATACCGCACAGATCCACAGAGTACAAGATGGTGCCCCCCGTTCAAAGTTGGTTAAAACACGCCCTTCAACTTGCACAATATATCTACGGACCATAAGCCATAGAATTTATTCAGCATTACCTAGCTATGTTCACCAACTTATGGATAAATAACCATAGATACCTTCCTCAAAAAACGTGTTTTTTTTTACTAGAATAAACCATAGATATCTTTATTAAGCCATATTTTCACTAGAATAAGCCGTAGATACCCTCTGGTAAACTAACGTAACTATGGAAAATCACAATTTTTAATGGGAAAACTCACTATTTCTATGGCATTTTTCAATAGCTCTTTGTTTGTTTACCAGAGGGTACATCCCATTAAAACCACCATTTTGTTGATTAAACCCCATTCAACCACCATTAAACCACCATTTTCCTATGGTTTTCTTATGGTTTTCCAGGATACCTTCCTCAATCATCGCCATATCCCCGGGGCTTCGGGCGAAAGCGTGCCCGTGTAGCCGCTGTTGATGGGTTCGCAATCCCTCGGGTCATGGTTCGAAATCGCCGCTACGAAAAACCATAGTGGGGATAGAATGATGTATATGTAGACATACATATGCAGTATATATATATATGTACATATAATATACATATCCATATCCATATACAGTACATACATATATATATATATATACATATATATATACGTATATATATATATATATATTGAGACATTTAAAGGGTATAGACGTGGGATATTCATGGGATATCTCACCAACTTGATATGATATATATTCATGTGTGAAAATGGATGAACATGGGGTATAAGTACCTCCATTCATGGCAATTTTTGTAAGGACGATTATTGATCAATTGATGGCATGGAGTTCCCTATACATATCTGGGAAAAAAACATAGTTTAATGCTGATTTGATGGTGATTTAATGGTGATTTAAGGGTGATTTAAGGGTGATTTAATGGTGATTTAAGGGTGATTCAATGATGATCACCCAATTTGGGAATAAATGTAACCCTACTAAAATCATCATACTTATGGGTCGGCCAAGTGGGGTTCTCAACAATTCATCCAAATCTACCCTCTGGTAAACTAACATAAATATGGAAAACCACAATTTTTAATGGGAAAATCATCTATAAATGGCTATTTTCAATAGCTATGTTAGTTTACCAGAGGGTATGGTTCGAAATGGTTTGGATCTTTCCATATGGATCTTTGTTGTTTCAACGAACTAAAACACAACAAAACATCACTTCCGTTGGGCCCCCTGGTAGCCTGATTCTGGGCCATGCCAAAGCCATTTTTATATAGAACATCATGCAAAGGAACCAAGCACATGCAATGGACATACACTATATACATACATGGTAGATGTACGTGGCTGTATGCAAAAGAAATATGTACTTCTTCACTGAATATGAGTGAACCCAGTATGTATAATATATGTATACATGTAGTGTGCATAGAACTCTGTCATTGTTTGGTAGAATTCCGTTCCAATATGTGTGGACGCAGGAAGTGTTTGCAAGATTCATTGGGGCATCTTCCCAATTTCGTAGCAACACTTGGATGGGCTGTTAGCGAGTTTATCGAATTTGACAACAATGCTAACCTAGGATGTGAACGAGATAACCTTGTGGACACCATAATATATATATATATACACACTACAGATACATCTGCATGTAAGTATACAAATTATATGCATATATACATATATATATATATGCGTACATAGAACCACCAAAATCAAGATAGAACAAATCTGGAAACCTTGAACAAATGGGCATCTATACCATCTACACCAGGCTGGAAACACTCTTTCTTTTTTGGGTGATAGAAAAATATGTACAAAGGTGGTGCCCCCCAGTTATTAAGTTATAAGTTGGTTTATAAACCATAGTAAGTATAGATATATCTACTGTAAACCATAGAAATAGTTGATTTACCTCTTAAAAATGATGATTTTCCATAGTAAATATAGATATATCTACCATAAACCATAGTTTTTGGAGTTACTGGCACCAACTTAGCTAACGAACTGGGGCACCACCTTGTACTGGGATGGCCTTCCCCACTGGAGTTTCAACCGCTACCGCTGGGTGTCGAGACGTGGTCTCACTCTGTCCGGAGGTCATCGTTGACGATGGATCTGAGGAAGATGAGCCGTGACCATTATGATTTCATCTAATGGATGATATAATGAGATTTTGTAATGGCAATCATAATCCCTTAGATGAGATCATAAAATGTTTCATTAAATCCCATGTGCTGATGGCATTTAGTTAATAAAATGTTAATGGATTCTCATGGGCAATAATGGCTCGGTGAGCTATGAACAAAGCGAATCTAACACCACAAAAACATAATTTAAGCAGCAAAAATTGCGATGTAACCAACAAAATGAGGAATTCTTCATGAATTGTCGGCATCCAAGAGAAGAACATGGGGATGGAATTGATACATATGGTTGGTTGAGAGTTATGACTCTGACAGCTGGCTTACTGATGAGTGGGAATTCCCATCCTTCTTGATCTAGGTAGGAAAACTGAAAGGAGCAACGGTCAGTAGATCCCTGGGTTTGATGGTTCTATAGGGATCAATAGACTGGTTAAATGAAGAAAATATCGTACCCTCAGCGGGCCCTGACTTGGACCCTGAGAATTGCCAATTGTTGGAGGAAAGTAGCGTGCCAACTCCCTACTTGCGTTCAAGAAATCTAAAAATGGGAGAAAAAATGGGATGATCGCTAGAACTTCAGATGAAGGTCCCATGGAAAAAACACGATAAGAAACGCTGACTGGGAAACGATTCTCCAGAGAGCGCCATGGCGAAGGGGTGTCCATGGCGCCGGCACTGCAGGGCAGCCTATGCTCCCCAATGTGGCACATGCACATCTGAACACTTTCCAAGAACCTGCCCAGGCTCAGAATGAAGAAGGGCCTGGGACGTCATGGTTTAAAGAACAATCCGTCGCCCAGCAACGTGCACTTCTTGGTCTTCGCCATGCGTTTGCCCTTGGCACCCACACAGGGCCTGAGGTGCCCTGGGGGTCACTCAGGATGGTTGCTGGGCCTGATGCTTAGATTGGTTTCCGTGATGGCCTTCTCGAAGACCATGTACCCAGCTGGGACGTAAGCGACATCTCCGGTTTTCATGTAGATGGCACTGAGGCTGGGAAGGGCAAAGCTGTCAGGCATGTTCTGCTTCATGTGCAATGCCTGGAAAAGATCCACGCATGTTTCAGCGATCCGTGGGATTCGGGGAAGTATGAGACCAACTCGTCTCCAGCAGAGTCCAACGAAGTCATCCACGAAGTCTTGCTCCGGGACTCCAGCTCTGAAGGCTTTTCTTAATGAGGACTGTTATATACGATGACAGTATAAAGCTAAAACATTCTAGTCAGGTAAAACGGAAAAACCCAACACCAGAAACCATCTCGTACAAAGATCGATTCCAAAATTATGCTTAACATTTTTTTTGCTTAGATACCCTGAAAGCGAACAGTTTGCTTAAAGTTGGTTGCTGGTATTGGTCAGGATTGTTCGAACCCCTGCAAGTCATCTCTGTCTACTGGTTGGTTGAGAAGAAGTTTCACATAGTGGTTCATAGTCACCAGTAAAGTTAGGTAGTGACACCCTTTCAGTAGCCAATCAACCATCAACCAGCCATGATTTACAAATCATATCCCCATGTTTACAAGTTAAACACCATGTACAAGTATATGGATGTATGTATATATATAGTTATTTCATTATAATGTGTGAAGTCAGCTGTCGAGTGGGTTTACATATGTATATAATATTAATATATATATATATATGCACCATGCATATATATATATACATATATATATATATATATCAACACGGGTCAACTGGTCACTCTTCTCCGTTGCAGGAGCGCTGACAAAAATTGTCGGACAAGGAACTCCAGGAGGCGGTGCTGCCAGCCACTGTCAAAGTGATGCCTCGGATGGTCTCCAATTTTACTAGGCTTGATGAATGGAGGTTATATCTATACAGGATGGCCCCCCCCCAGTGATGTTTGTTGGTTTATAAACCATGAAATAACCCCCATGAATACTATAGTTATATCTACCATAAACCATAGTTAAGCAAATACACAAGACATAATGGGGATTATAAACCAACAAACATAATGATGCGGGTACCACCTTGATGGATTGGTTTAATGGAAAAATGACAGGAAACATCCAAAATGATTTCATGGGAAACAATATGACCCCAGTGACGTACGAGAAATGGCTTAGCCAGAAAAGCAAGGATCAACGCTAATTATACTGGTTGGTGGTTGACCTACCCCTCTGAAAAAAATGAAAGTCAGTTGCGATTATTATTCCCAATATATGGGGGAAAAAAATGTTCCAAACCACCAAGCAGTATAAGTTGGTTTATAATCCGAATTAACTTGTTCGATATAGTCGCCATAAACCCAAGGTTGGACTTATAAACCAACTTAGCGAATGAATTGGGCAAAGCCCTGTGGAGGACAATTATAAATTGGATCTGCCACAATAAGTGATTAAAGAGCATGGGTACAAGTTAAAATCCACATGTGAATATTAATATGGTATACGTGGTCATATGTAGGAGTTGCAGGATAACTCTAACTGGGAGGCACATCCAACCACTCAAAAGTCGATTAAGTAGATGCAATCAATCCCAGATGCTCCATGTATGGACTATTTACCTACATGACTGGGCCATTTTTGGGGTAAATGTTGGTAAATATTCCAGCACCATGGTTCGCATCTGGGAATGTTTAAAGAACTGCCCAAAATGGCACACCGAGTTTTTGATGGCTACTTTGTGCTTTGGTAGATCATCCCACGGAACGCGGGAATGTGATGGAACGTGGTATCCCTGCAAGGTGGTGCCCCGCCCAGTTATAAATGGGTAAGTTATCCCATGAAAACTAGTTCGTTATATCACCAACAAAAACCATAGTGAAATTGGACTTGTGAACCAACTTATGTAGCGTGAACAGCTCACTGGGGCACCACCTTGTAGTTATGAAGTCCTTCATTCCTAGCATGATCCTCCAAGAAGCCATCGACAGACTGTCCAAACAAAAGCTTGCCTGAACTGAACAGCCATAGACTTAAGAGGTTCAACAGAAAAAATAAGTTGGGATGATCGGCCCAGTCATTCCATTGAAATTCAAGGTGTTTTGTTGGATTTGGAAAAATCTGGATATTAAAACAACGATTGGATAAGCGATTGCAGGACAGGTTCACAAAACCCCCCCTCCAAGACATTGCTGGTTGGACATGTCTAAACATAGATAAACACACATGCGCATAAAGCACTTTCTTCAACAGTGGTTTACAGTCCTTATCCCATGATTATTGTCGTGTTTTACAGGTAACTTAGTATCAATAAGTAACCAATGATACTCCCTATGGATCCATGGCTACTGTCTGAGAAGGTACAAGACGCCTCATAGTCATCATACCCCAGATGTACTTCCTGAGAAGGTACAACTGGATCCATAGGGAATGATGGTTGACCAATATTTTCTGAGAAACCCATACAAGGTAGTGCCCCCTAGTTATAAGTTGGTTTACAATCCCCATGAACTATAGATATAACCCTCATTCATCAACCCTAGTAAAATTGGACTTATTTGCACCAACTTAACGAACATTTCTGCACCACCTTGTGGTTATGAAGTCCTTGATTCATTTTTTTCCCCCTAATCAACCCTAGATACCCTCTGGTAAACGTTTACATAACTATGGAAAATCACCATTCTCAATGGGTAAATCACCTATTTTCACAGGGCCATTTTCTATGTCGCGAACTGTCACTTAAATTACCAGGCCTCATATACATCCCATTAAAATCACCATTTTGTTGGTTAAACCACCATTAAACCCCATTAAACCACCATTTCTTACCACCATTTTCCTATGGGTTTTCCAGCCATCTTCACCATTTTTTCCCATGCAAAAAGCCCAGCCACTGGTGCCGGTGCCGCAGCCGGGACTGCAGGTCCTGGAGAAATCCCCCCTTGACCAATGGTGGAGGTTCAGGGTGAAAAACCCGGTTGAACCTCGGAAAATGGTGGCTTTAGACAACAAAGTTGGCTATACATCCCTATGGATCCAAGTACCTTCTTAGGAAGTGTTTGGGGTATGATTTGGAGGATTAAGTACCTTCTCAGACAGTGTTTGGATCCATAGGGCATCGGAATTTAAAGAGATTTGATGGGATAAGCTTGGATATCAGAATCAATATGAAGAGTCAAACCATGTTAAACCAATAAATAATGGATTTTTGTAATGGACAATTGGACACGGCTTTTACCCCCAAACATCAGGGATTCGCTCTAGATGTTCCCTTCATCCAGTCCTCAGAGACGCAGAAAAGTGAAATCCGATCCCATCATATTGGTAGGGCGAGTAAAGCAATAGTAAACGATCCCCCAATGTCTGGTATGAACCATCAAGATATGTGTTTTTTTAAAACATTACGGGTTCTTGTGATCTTTTCAGCATCTTTTTGCGGGCATGGGTTCTGTCTGATCTGTCTGATGTGTTTTTTTTGAAAAAAAATAAAAAACCCAAATCCTCGGGCCGATCAACATTTTCCCATGTCGGTATAGCAATTTTTGGGCGCACCCATGTGGTTCAAAGGGGAACACCCCAATTTTCGGCCGCCCGGCCCGACATCCGTGGACCATTGACCAACATTGCCATTGAAGCAATCAAAGCTGACCCAAATCATAGATAGTGCTGGTTTTATTATCCCACACCAATTTTTATTGTTGTTGGTCAACAAACTACTATACTATAACATCAAATTTGCAGATCTGTTCTGTTCATTTTTGGGGGAATCGTCTTTCAGGGTTCTGGGTGCCAGACGTCACGTCGTAGGTGAGAACACCAAGATTACCTTAAGGAAACGACAAGATCTCAAGGGCGAAACTATGGAGCAGCTATCTTCACCACGCTTAGACTCCAAGATTTTTCAGATTCTGAGCTGTGTTTTTTTTGTCTGGTCAGGTCATCATTTGTTCGATGGATATCATGGAAAAGCATAGAAAACATCATGTTGGATGATTTTAGTCCTTCAATGACTTGGGATTTCCTGGGACAGGACTCTGAAAAATGATCCCTTTCCGACGTCAGGCCGCTTGAAACTATCGGTGAGATAAAATGTTCTGCAGCGACAAAGATCAACGAAAATCCCATGAAACTTGCTTTATGTGACTGTTTTATGGAATCTTTCCAGCAGAATGAAGCAACAAACCAACTGCTCGCAGAAAATCTTATCTGGAAATGGCACACACATTATCCTTTGACATCAACTCAGAGATGTTTTCCTCATGAAACGTGCTTGATTAGGACAGAGTGCAGCACACATAATTCTTTTGCCTAGCAACAATGTTTTTGATGGATGAACCACACCAAGCTGGAGACATTGAGATGGCCTACTGTATCCCTATGGATCCATGGCCACTGTCTGAGAAGAAACTTAACCCCTGGAAAACCATACCCTAAGTACTTCAAAAGAATGTACGGCTGGATAGGGTATATAGTCAAAGTGTTCCCCTTTTAGATCACTGGATGGTCCAAACTTGTGTTGTTGCCCTTACACACGCAGTCAGGCTGCAGTAGAGGTCATAATTTCCGGTGTAGTCGGCGTTCACGTCACCACACGCCTATATGTTAGCCACTCGTGAAAGCATGGGTGTTTGCCTGAACACGTTCTCCGTTCAACATAGTTAAATCAGTTAAATCCTTATTCTCACAGTTTCAGACACAGCCTTGTGTTTCAATCTGACGTGAAACAGGATCATCAGTCTTCAAAGGTCCGGAGCCATGCTCAATATATTATGTGAAAACTGTATATAATATGTTCAAAACCAGATTTCCCTACTAAACCATAGTCTACAGTGAGATCAAATGGGGTCGCTATCATTTAGAGCAACCCCCCAAAAAAGACGAAAACTGTGCAACCAGAGTGTTCGTTCAATGATATTTACTGTAAATATACCTCACATTTCCAGGTACTTTGGGGATTACTAACATTTATCATGGCTAAACCATGCTAAAACCATCTAACTATATTTACAATATATTTATATAGTCCCATAGTGATAGTATAAACCAACTATTACCATCCTAGGAACGACCAACAGTTTGCCATGGAAAGATCCACTATATCCCCATGATCCCAATGGTTTTAAGCTGCGTCGGCCACACGTCATCTGCAGAAGCCCAGGATTCGCCATGTGTTTCTTCGGCCGATATTTCATGGATTTGTTTCAATGAACCCCCCGTGATGATTTACAGATGATTGGCTGCCAAACTATGAAACACCGGGGTAAAAATGTAGATGGCGCTAATTTCAAAAAAATAAGGCGGACACATCCATTTTTAGAATGGAGTACATGCTATGAACCTCCACAATTAAAAAAAAAAAAACGCATTTTCCATTGCCGCGTTCCATGACCAGAGGGTACCGGATCATAATTTGGGCTTGGCTCATTGTCATTCCTAGGCGCCAAAAAAAAACCTTGGAAGTAAATTGCGTTGGATTGGTATCCTCCCTCAGTTGTGGTCATTTATTAGTTATAACTGGTTATAAATGGGATTATACATTCTATAAACGGGGTTAGTTCAGTACTTAACTGGTAAAGGGCCAAAACTGCAGGTAGGATAAAGTATTGGGGGAAAACAACATGAAAACACCAAGCAAACGTTCCAGCACGGTATCTGTCCAGTTCCTTTGCATGGATAATGGTTCCATTGATTTCTAGTATTTTCCACTGATATCTGATGTCCATAGATTTTGGTAAAAAAAATAGTTTGTATATATATATATATACTGTAAGTCGGAAAACAAAACGTATTTAAGAACCTCTAGCCTTTAACATATGGTTGTTGTATATATATTTATATAATATATATATAATCGTTGGTAGAATTGATATTGAATCACATTAATTAAATTAATTTAACATCATATCAAATAAGACTAGATTATATCAAATTTATTTTTGAAACATATTAAATTATGTCAAAACATACTAAATCATATTAAATCCCATCATTACCATGAATTGTTTTCCATAAATCAATGGATTCGTTTGTGGGAAAATCTACAATACACCATGTTTTTCCTGTGAAAAAATGGGATTCCTGTAAATTTATTTCCCCTTACATCATTGAATAAATCATCTTAAATCATCTTATGGTATATATTTCACGAACTACAGGATGGGCCCCCCCAGTTATAAGTTGGTTTATACACCATTATAACCCCCATGAACTATTGTTATATCTACCATAAACCATAGAATTCAACCACTTACAAGGCAACTGAACGCTATCTTGGGGCCCCAGCCTGTAGTATTCATGAGGTTTATAAACCAGCATTCACATCACGTTTGGGGGCACCATCCTGTATCAACATATCCCTAGTCCTCCACCAGCCCGCCTGCGTGCTGACAATGCCCGAGGCCAGATCTGCAGTAGGTGAGACCGAGGCTGTGGTGCCTCCCACCTTTTTTAGGCGGAGAAAATGGTCGGAAACACTGGGGAAAAAGGATTGAATGGGATTTGTGTAATGGATTCAATGGATTTTTTAATAGAGATTCAATGGGATTTCATGGTATTTCATTGGAGTTGCTAGAAATTTAGCACACGGTGATTTCATGGGATGTAGAATTGATTTATGGCGATTGAACCATCACAAATGAGATTTTCACGGCAAACACGAAGAGTCTACCGACCAAAATTGTTATTCTATCAACCGGCGAACATGTGATTTGACCAACAAAATCAAGCAAAAACGCGGACTTGACCAATAACAATTGAGACTTCACCAGCAAAAATGTCGTGCCACTGTGGGTTTAAACCGTTGGGGTCTACCATGGTTTAACCATGTTAAACCGCCATTAAATGCAGACATGTCTATATATACATATGTGTATATATATATATACATATAAAACTAAATGTATAGATAGATAGATAGATAGATAGATAGATAGGATGGATAGATAGATAGATAGATAGATAGAAAGATCGATAAATAGATAGATAGATCGATAGATAGATAGATAGGTAGATAGATAGATTAGATTAGATTAGATTAGATTAGATTTGATTAGGTTAGATTAGATTTAGATAAGACAAGATAAGATAAGCTAAGATAAATAGATAAATAGATAGATAAATAGATAGATAGATAAATAGATAGATAGATAGATACATAGATAGATAGATAGGTAGATAGATAGATAGATCGATAGATAGGTAGATAGATAGATAGGTACGTAGGTAGATAGATAGGTGGATAGATAGATAGATAGATAGATAGATAGATTAGATAGTTTAGATGGAAAGATGTATCACATAGATAGATTATATAGATAGGTAGGTAGATAGATAGATGAGATAGATCGATACATTAGTAGATAGATTTGATAGAGAGATAGGTAGATAGATAGATAGATAGATAGATGGAAAGATAGAAAGATAGATAGATAGATTTGTTAGATAGATAGATAGATAGACAGATAGACAGATAGACAGATAGACAGATAGACAGATAGACAGATAGATAGATAGAAAGATCGATAAATAGATAGATAGGATAGATAGATGAGATAGACTAGATAGATTAGATAAAAAGAAATATAGATAGACAGATAGACAGATAGAAAGATAGATAGATTAGATAGATAGAAAGATAGGTAAATAGATAGATAGATAGATAGATAGAAAGATAGATGGATAGATAGATAGATAGATAGATAAATATATAGATAGATAAATAGGTAGATAGATAGATAGATCGATAGATAGGTAGATAGATAGATGGATTGGATTGGATTGGATTGGATTGGATTAGATGAGATGAGATTAGATAGATAGATAGGTAGAAAGATAGATAGATAGATAGATAGATAGAAAGATAGATAGATAGATAGATCCACAACTTCAAGAATTATAAGGATTTCTTTGGCCCAGAGGGTTTGTCTGGTGGGTCTTAACTCTGCCTACAACTACTTGCTTTGGTTGGAGTGCATGATTCTTCTTTGCTCGGTGAGGTGGCCGCCCGAGGTGCTGATGGCAGTGATGGTCTTCTCCAGGGTCTGCGTTTTCAAAAATAAAACTCCCCTGGATTGCTGGCTGCATGACACAACAAATGAACATGTTGGACCCACAAAGAAAAAAGGGACGGAGACGCAGGCTGCAGGCTTATGAAATTTCTGGAATCAACCTTCAAGTGATCAATCCATGGTTATCTGCGCACGTAGCCGGCCAAACGAAACTATAGAGCAATCACATCATACGATATATAAACTGATGCATCGTGTTTCAAGCGAAAACACAAATAGTTGGAGATGGGTGAAAGATGGGTGAAAACCAGGGATTCAACCAACAGCTTGCGCAGAAAAGTAGAATACAGTATGGGATTCTTTGGTTATCAGAAACAACCAAATAGGTGTCTGGCTGCTCTCTGCGAGCATTTTCCGTCACAAAAAAGGCCTCCCGCGAGAAACGGTCCGCTCGCAGATCTGCTTCAAACAGACCGTGTGCGCCTGCATCGTGCACACAACGTTGAACAGCCATCTGCCCCAAAACCAATGAAGACGCTCAAGCCTGAGCTTGGCATCTCCCCTCATTCTTCGGACTGTTCCGAGAATCGAAGCAGCGCAATTTTCCCCGCGTCCACCTTTTAGCATGCCGAGTGTTGAATCTTTTCCTGGCACGCCTTGAAGGTAAGCGCAGATTCGCTTTTTGGTAGTAGCGACAACCACAAGACCATCTTCCAGAATCAAATCGTATGGAGATCTGACAACAGGTACTTTCTGTTGCAGGCAAAACGCCTCAAGAAAATGATGGCATCTTTTCCAGGAGGTTCTCAGCTGCGCTTTCAATTCTGGTGCCTTCAAGAAGACTTCCATCTACTGCGTCTTCTGAGCAGAGCGACATCCGCTTGCTTTAACAAGGACTTGAATCAACAAAAAAAAATTGATAATTACATAATAAAATGATTTTACGCAATAGAAGTGCCACCCCCATTTTCAGACAGACCCATTGTATTCTGTCAGAAAACCAGGGGCCTCCTGGCCACTGAGTCCCGCACATCCACAGTGACAGAGGTTCCAGTGGTACAACTCAAAGGCCTGGTGAAGGCGGAAACTGGGTTTCAGCCACTGGGATATCTTGGAACTTACCTGTTTATACTGGTTGGTGGTGCAATAGCCATCTTGGAAAATATGAAAGTCAATGGGAAGGATTATACATGATTATACCATATATCATGGATCATATATGAAAATATAAAATGTTTGAAACCACCAACCAGTATAGATCATGCCCATATGGGGGTTTCCATAAATGAGGTACCCCATTAGCTGGATGGTTTATAAGGGCAAATCCGAAAATAAAATGGATGATGACCGGGGGTACCCACATTTATGAAAACCACCATATTAATTAGATATAAAATGGTGATTGTACATAGTCATTTTAACTTACTTGAAGGTAGAACGTCGCAGCTTCCTAAGGATCGCCCATGTGGTATACATGATCTCAACCTTCCAGAGGCATCTCTCTGCGGTGGTTCTATCAGCTGCACTATGCCCTTGTGTTGCTGGAGAGAAATCAATGCCTGATTGGGGAATCACAGATGTGAGAACGTTAGAATCATTAGACCCTTTCCTGGCAATCGGAAAAAGTCCGCATTCCACTTAATGTCTTTCAAGTTACCCTCTGGTAATTCAACATAGCCATTGAAAATGGAAATGTATAGTTGATTTACCTATTTAAAAAATGTGATTTTCCATACTTATGTTAGTTTACCAGAGGGTAAATTCTGTTGTTATTGTTCTTTGGATCCTCATTCTGTACCCATGTTTTCATGCTAAAAAAAACCGTTGACACATCAAACGTACCCATCAAGAGTCTGGGACAAGGTGCGCAATTCATGGGTATAGTAAAGCACTGACTGGCCACAGCCTATGGTCTATGGGTGTTGAATGATGCATGTACCTATGGTTGGATGGGTCAAACAAAAACATGTTGTATTTTCCACTGCCCTAAACCATCCCAAACTGTCAACCGTCAATAGACGTCATCCCAACCAGGGATATGTCATGATACATCCTGCATCCAAATTCATGCAGTTATAATTATAGCGTTATACCAGTTATAAGTACTAACAAAACCCCATTTATAGAAGGTTTAATCCCATAGAATTTCACCAGTTAATTATAACTAATAACCATGGCCATAGGTGCAAACCACAACTTCAAGCATTGGCTTTCCCCAACTCCTACAGCCACAGCACAAAGTCACCAGCACTGGGTCCCCAAGCGAACAGCTGCTCGCATCGGCTTTCAACGTTCCCGCATTGCACCTGGGATGCAACGGTGAAACGCCTTGCCTGGATAGAGATATTGCCTGTTAGTGGGATTCCCTTTGCGCCGGATCCTTTAGATGATTTTGCTTGGACCATGTCTTGTGACAGTATTTTTTCACAATCTGAGGGCCTGTTTGTCAAAAACAGATTTACATTCCAAACCATGACAACATGTACAGGGAAACATATCCCGATGTTTTTTTTTACCACCCACACATGTTTACCATCTTTGGTACCGAAAGTCATCCCATTTGGGGCTTGACCCATCATTCTATCTATCGATCGATCGATCAATCTATCGATCTATCGATCGATCTATCTATCTATCTAACTAATCTAACTAATCTAACTAATCTAATCTATCTAAACTATCTAATCTATCTAATCTATCTAATCTATCTAATCTATCTAATCTATCTAATCTAGCTAATCTAGCTAATCTATCTAATCTAGCTAATCTAGCTAATCTAGCTAATCTATCTATCTATCTATCTACTTATCTATCTATCTAATCTATCTATCTTTCTATCTGTCTATCTATCTATCTATCTATCTATCTTATCTATCTATCTATGCCACTATAAACATCCCAATCATCCTATACGTTTTCAATGATTTCCCTTTAAAACCATGGTACCCAATCCAGCCCTTCAAGGCACGAGAGGGCGATGTTTCCATCGTAGCCGCTGTCCACGTCACTGCAGAGCCTCGGTGGACCCGCGGGACCGGGGTCAATGGCAGGGTGGTGACCTTAAGCCGTATGGTGCTGCGATAAAACCATGAGCTATATACGTATACATCTATATATATATATATACATAATTATAGTCATATATATATGTGTAATTGTACACATATATGCATATTTAATTAAATATATTATACATATATATATATGTGTGCGTAACCTCTAGTTAAATAACAGTTTGCTATTGAAGATGGACATTTATAGTTAAATATAGTTGATTGACATATTAAAAATGCTGATTTTCCATGGTTATGTTGGTTTACCTCAGAGGGTGTATATATATATGTACGATATAAGGATGCAACAAACTATACAACATTATACAGCATGTAAATCATAATGTAATATAACTTGGCTATGAAGATGCTTATTCTGAGTTCTTCCGCATATGTTTGTTACAAGGGTAAAATCCAATGCATTTATGCATCTAACTGGCTTGTGCGATTGTTCATTGTGCATGCGTATATTCATAGAGAAACTAGCAAAAACCCTCCACTAATTTAACTTTGCTATTGAAAATCACATATGTAAATGACATGTTTTCCCATAGATATGTTAGTTTACCAGAGGCTATGGGCCATGTTATGTCATGAACTTCGACGAAAACTCGCCGTCAGTAACGACGCCCAAGAGATGGGCAATGTCAGGTCACCTTTTGGCGCGCAAGGCGTTTCCTTTTCAACATGTCTGCAATGTTCATCTCTAATCTTCATTGTTTCTATTATCTCTAATCTTTATGGTTTCTATTATCCAATTGCTGTATCCAATAATCGTCTAATTTTCATGTTTTCTATTCTACATGTTTGGAGTTACTGTATGTTTCTGAAGAATATGCAATGTGTCCGTATGACATGACATTTGAAAAAATAGCACATCCCCCGTATGTTGGGTAGTTTTTTCACGCCTGCATGAACCTGCAGCTGGTAAACATATGTGAAATGGGTCATAACAATACTAAACCCCAGCTACACGGGTAGTGCGGGTAGAGGTTTTCTGCCTCTGATCATTCACTTTCTGGGATGCACATCCAAGTGCCATTTTACAATGGGAATCATCACTAGATCACTAGTCTGGGGGTAAACAAATATTGCCATCTTCCATCCGCAACAGATCAAAGATGATCAAAGGGTTTTCTGTCCCAATTGCACCACAAGTGGTCCTCAAAAAATGTAGTTGAATGGGGCTGTGCATCCATTCATGGAAGTTATATATAACCCTTGATATGAGCATGGCCCGCCTTAGATACCAACCGCGAGACAAGAATTAGCTGGTTAGTCTACATTCTCCCAAGTGGAGCAAGATCATGAACCATAAAAAGGTAGTGCCCCCTGTTGAAAAGGGTCGCGCTCTCCGATTTAACCAAGTAAAAAACTGATGAAAGCGGTAGTTTCTCCTCCTGGCCAAAAATGCGAATGTCCATCGAAAACCCGTCATGTATAGATGAATTTCCCATTAGTTATGGCCCGAAATGCCAGTCCACAAGAAAAACATAAGTCACCCCATTCATGGAATGTGTTTTCCCATGTTTTTTTCCCATTGAAACCCATCAAAATCACTGGGGTTTTCAGGGCACTGATACCCCCAGCCATGGAGGCGACCCCCTGGTGGCCCCCTGCGAAGTGGTCGTGGCTCCATTGGCCAAATCAGCCTGGCAGCACTGCGAAAGGATGATGGCGATTCATTGTATGATACCTTGGTTGATTGGTTATGGAGGATTAGGGATACCCTGGTCTAATGATCTGGGTAAATTATCATTCACTAACCTGAATTAAGATAATTGTTGGGCCATAAAAGGGGATGGTTTCCTTTATTAACCATGATTCGAGTGAGGGAGAAGAGTGAGGTCGTCATAATTTAAAAATTACCCATATATATATATTGTAACCACAAAAAAATAAAAGGCACATGAATTCTTCATAATTACTTACTCTCTAAGTTGGATTTTATTTTAGGGAATTTATGTGATTTCATTGGCATAGTCTATCAATATATCAGAACACTGGAGTAAATAGAATAGGGATATTTCAAAGATCCAAACAGACAAATATGGGAGCAAAATTGAAACACTGATATTATATCTACCTCAATATAAGTCCCATGAATTGTCGTCATTATGATTAGTGCTACTTTATTGTCAATATACATGAACAATAATATATAGATATTGTGTTTTGATGTGAAATACTTATTGTGAATAAGTACATATAAGTACAGGCTATCCCCAATATCTAATGGTTCATCAGTACATCATTTGCCCTCCAGTAATTTAATATAGCTATATATAGCTATTGAAAACACCACATAGAAATAGTTGATTTACCTCTTCAAAATGGTGATTTTCTATAGTTTTTTGTATGTGCACCAGAGGCGATCAGTCCATTTTTCCCTATCAGTAGGCTGGTGTGCGATCAGTGCTATCCCCAGTGGGATGATGCTGGTTGGTGGTTGAGCGCTACCCCTGAATGGACAAATAAAAATGTTCCAAACCACCAACCAAACATGATATAACCATGGTATAAGTTTTTTCAACTAAAGTTCTATAGTTACAAGAACCTATAGCTTCATATAACCATGGGGGATTTTATGTCATAATCCATTCATGTTCCAACTACCAACCAGCCAGTTATAAGTACTAACAGTAACCCACATAGAAATAGAATCTTTGAAATCCCATAGCAAGATGTAGTTTTATCAACCGCTTTAAGATGTTTTAACTCATCAATGACCATAACTGCAGAACGGACCATTTCTCCCGATTCCTTCCCAGCCCGACCGTCAGGTAGACGATGCTCACGGTGGATGCCACCGTCACCTTGGCGCCAGCTATGCCAAAAGTCTGGCTGGTTTGAACCCCTAACACATGGAGTATATATTGGTCTATGATCAATCCAGGTATTGATATTTAGTGACCAACATAATAAATACATTAATAAATAAATAAATAAAAATAAATAAATAAAATAAATAAATCAATAAAATTGAAAAAAAAAATAAAAAATCAATAAATAAACAAATAGATAAATAAATATATATATATATGTACATGGCCAATCAGCCAGATACCCTGCAAAAAATGACAGATTCTGAGCTGGTGAACGTAGATAATCAAAAGACTAAAGGATTAAACTACCCATCTAAGTTGACCTAGATACATGTTACTCAAGTGCAAAATCATCATCCTGAATGGTGGCTCGAAATGGGAAATAGGGTCATTCGACTATACTCAATAGGGATTCCAGTGGACTCCCAGATCTGTTTATGACAATCCCCGGCACATTGGGTAGTATGACCCCCAGCAAACAGGGTTTTGAACACTGCTCAAGTGGACTGCACACACAAAAAAAACGAGAGCAGTTCGATCCCCCACACTGCGAGGCACGATGTCTAGGGGATACTGAATATTCGGAGTTGTTTTTTTCTATCGGGGGAAACTCATGATAAAGTCACTGGAACGGGGGTCCCAAAGTTTGAGAAACCAAAGAAATGCCATGGCTGCGTCTCCAACACAAGTTGGAAAACCCACAACTTTTGTTTTTTTCCGCATTTTTTAAGGGTACCATCTGGTTATTTAACATAGCCATGTAAAATCACAATTTTTAATAGGTAAACCATCTAAAAAAGGGTCATTTCCCATGGCTATGTTAAACAACCAGAGGGTAAATCAGTAGACCCAACCAACCAACCACACCACCGAATCACTGGACTAAACCATGGGAAAACAACCATCACCAGTTTTTTTCTGTGATAAGCATTTTTGACATGGTGATGTGGTTGGTGGTATACCTACCCCTCTGAAAAAACATGAAAACTAGCTTATACTGTGACCAGTTTTTTTTTTGACAAGTTAAACTAGTTCTGGTTGGTAGTTGACCTACCCCTCTACCAAAAAAATGACTTCGTCAGTTGGAATTAGTATTGCCAATGGAAAATTATAGGACCGGACAACCCCATATGTTGACAACTGCACCAGACTTAGACTGAGCATAGAAAAGTAACAAGGGAAGAGGAAGTATGAGAGTGATGGAGGGGTGATGGTGGGTGAGTTTGTGTGTGTATGTATGTATGTGCATGTACAGGTGTGTCACTTTGGTAGTGTGTTAACGATATGTGTGCCGGGTGAAAGAAGCAGTTTGTAATATATGTGTTGTACATGCGGATGTTATACGTATGTGTATGTGTGTGTGTGAAGTGATATTATTTTCGTGTGATGTATGTGTGAGTGAGATGTGTGTGAGTGTGTGGTGTGTGTGTGTGATTGGGATGTGTGTGTGTGAGTGATGCGGAGGGGTGCCAGGGCATAATACATCCGACCCCAAGCCACGCAAAAGCCACCGGCAGAGCGGCGGAGACCAAGGGACACCGGAGGGACACCGGAGGGACGCCAGGGCGTACATCCGGCCGGAGGGATGCCAGGGCGTACATCCGACCCCTTTGCAGTGCACCAAGTTCCACGCCTGCCACGCAAAAGCCACCGGCAGAGCGGCGGAGACCAAGCCGGAGGGACACCGGAGGGACGCCAGGGCGTACATCCGACCCCTTTGCAATGCACCAAGTCCCACGCCTGCCACGCAAAAGCCACCGGCAGAGCGGCGGAGACCAAGGGACACCGGAGGGACACCGGAGGGACGCCAGGGCGTACATCCGACCCTTTGCAGTGCACCAAGTCCCGCAAAAGCCACCCGGCAGAGACCAAGGGACACCGGAGGGACAACGGAGGGACGCCAGGGCGTACATCCGACCCCTTTGCAATGCACCAAGTCCCACGCCTGCCACGCAAAAGCCACCGGCAGAGCGGCGGAGACCAAGGGACACCGGAGGGACGCCGGAGGGGCGCCAGGGCGCACATCCGACCCCTTTGCAGTGCACCAAGTGCCACGCAAAAGCCACCAGCAGAGCGGCGGAGACCAAGGGACACCGGAGGGACGCCCGAGGGACGCCAGGCTTTGCAGTGTACCAAGTCCCGCGCCTGCCACGCAAAAGCCACCGGCAGAGCGGCGGAGACCAAGGGTGATATGTGTGTGAGTGTGTGTGGTGTGTGTGTGATTGGAATGTGTGTGTGTGTGTGTGTGAGGTGTGTCTGGGATGTGTGTGTGTGAATGATTTGTGTGCGAGTGAGTGTGTGTGTGTGATGTATGTGTGAGTGAGATCCAAGGGTGATATGTGTGTGATTGGGATGTATGTGTGTGTGTGAGTGTGAGGTGTGTGTGGGATGTGTGTGTGTGTGAGTGATGTGTGTGTGTGCGAGCGAGTGTGTGCTTGTGTGTGATGAATGTGTGAGTGAGATCCAAGGGTGATATGTGTGTGAGTGTGTGGTGTGTGTGTGTGTGATTGGGATGTATGTGTGTGTGTGAAATCCGCTATCACTCATGCGGACCTGAGTTTCTGTTAACAAGTTGATTCAAACAATCCATCAGATGCAGGGGCGTGCAGCACCTTTGGCATACTGCACGCAACGAAGCTATTGCCATTGGTGGGAAGGGGAGACTGATCACCTCCCTGTACCTGCAGAAGTTGGTTTTGAACTGTTGAACAAGCTGTCCATTTTCATGCGTATATGTTGCTAATTTGAGATTATCTCAGAAATCAGAGTTTCCCACTGCTTTCCCTACTCGACTGACCAGGATTTTGGACCTAGGAACCCTCAAGGCATGAACTACTTCATCACTATAAAGTTCCTCATTCGAGTAATGTTACTCAGTAACATGCTCCCATCAGCAGTGTGTAACGGGCACAGTGTCACTGACTTGTGACTGCCGTCCGCGTGTTTGGTGACACGCGTTGAATCGGTACCGGCCTTCCGGAAGAATAGTGGGGTACTGCAATACCTCGAAATCTGACGGGTATTAATTCCCGTGTGAATTGGCTTCAGGCCGAAATACATGAATCAAATACAATGCAAGATTTCACAAGATTTGGAATACGTCACAAGACAGCAGCAAGCCGTATGGCTGGAATTCTGAAAGACAGACACGAATTTATTACATTCTACACGTTCGGGCAACTCAGATCTGTTCTGTCATCATTTAGTTCTTTTGTTTTTCACCTTTCCTCTGTATCTGTTTGAGCCATGTCGAAATCTGATATTCCAGCTGCAGTACCAAAGTCGCGATGTCCACCTAGTCCTACTCCTCCACCATCCTGGATCACACCTGTAAGTCGCCAAAGTCGTCCTACAGTTCTTGAATTTACAGGACAATGCGGACAATATCGAATTGAAGGATCCAACATTCAAGAGACACGGGACTTACTCCAGACTGTTCTTCATACGGAGTCTCAACATGTTCAACATGTTCAACACATGCAGTTTCAACAAATGTTGACTTTGTCACAAAATATGATGTTCTCCAATGCTCTTGGCATTCAACCCAGCTCATTTCGTGCACCAATTGTTGATCGTGATGATCGAATGGACGGATCGAACGTAGTTTCTGGATTGGGCTCTCATTCTGCACTGCCCTCAGACACTGTGGAACGTCAGAACCGTAGCTCTCAAGTTGCACTGCCCTTAGTCACTGATGATCGTCAAAATCAGATCACATCAAATGACCGAGTGGATCGAGTACGTCCCACTGTTACAGCTGATTTACCAAGCGATGGAACGGTCCGGGTGCCTCTGACTTCTGAATCAGATCAACGGGATCGAGTTCGGGCATCAATGTTTATAGACCAGCCGTCAGTCTCAGTTGCTCCCATTCCACGTTGGGGATTGTTCGTACATTGTTTACATGACCATCATGGACACAAGAAGACCTTCACTAGTGATCGAAGACTACCCGGACCTAGACCAAAGGTTACGACTCGCATTGGACGGCCTCCTTTGACTGTTGAAATTATTGAATTTTTACATCCTCAGAGTGATCAGATTTCTTTTTGGACGCTACCCACCACTGCCACATTTTGCTGTGATTGTATTACTTTAGAACAACCTGAGAAATCACCTTGGTGGTTCCTATATCAGTGCATGGGCCGCATTCGTGAAGAACTCTATCAAGATCCTTACCGTATCAAGAATGCATATGAAACTGGTGCACTCACTTTGGCAGTTGACAAATGGACGCCATCTTTGACATATTTTCAGCAACAATACTCTTTTCGAACTTTTGACTCGATTGCGCTGTTAAAACAACAACTTATGACTGACCATATGCAGATCCTCAAAGATGAGTATTCCGCCAAGTTTGAAAAATTCTCTTTAATCATCCATTCCGCACTCGAAGTATTGATCTCTACTCTCCTTCTACATTCTGAAGTTTGGGCTTTCGTGGAGTGCATCGACTTACTCTTTGATCACCAGAATCAGTCTCTTGTGGCCATTGTCGCTCGCTTGGAACCAGTCGTTTTTACACAAGAACCAGAAATTCCTGCTGCAGAATACATATGTTACGCACACAACACGAATCCACAATCTGCTGCAGACAGTTTGTTCCATGGGTATATCAGACCATCATCCACTGACCCACAAGACGAAACATGGATCCCGGCATTGACCTTTTTCTGTCGTGGCGTTACTGTGGCAAGACCTGTTATGACCAGATCAGTGATGCTCACAACCTTGAGAAAGGCACAGAAATATTCCAATTTTACCACTGATCGTCCTACATGTTTGCTCGGTATGTCTAAATCAAGACAACCACATGTGACCAACGTTCTCGGCGGTGTTATTGGAGAACATGCTTGTACACACTATTTTGACAGTGTACATGGACGTGACAAACGTTGGGGTCTTCGTTCTCATTTGAGTCCGCTTAGCCATTTAGCTTGTATCATCCCATCATCATGATCAATGATCATGGAAGTCACACAATTTTGTTGCGCTCCATAGATCAAAAGCTGCGCTCTGTTGTATCACTTTTTGAGCGGTTTCATTTATCAAGCCATCTCTTCATGAGTCATTTCAGATTTCGTCCAAGTCACCTTTTTGTGAGTTACAGTCACATACGTTTGATGTTTTTCCCAGTGATGATTTCGAAATCAAGAGTATTTACATTTTGTTAAGTCTAATTCAGCTGCTGTTTTTCTTGAGTACTACAATTTGACTTGCATCAAAATTGTCTGGTTCTGTTCAATTTTTCATTACTGTTTTCCATGATTGGTATAATTCACAGTGGATCAAACCCGTCAGTAAGTCGTTCTTCAATCCGTTTGTGATCAGTATTTGGACAGATGCAGTCTCAACGCCGAGATTCTCGATCCAGATCTCGACATCGCAGTCGTGGACATTGTCGACACGAGTCTAAGGAATACCGTGATCGAAGACGACCGCTGTCCCGGACCCAAGACCTCAGTCGTGCACGATCACCAGACTTACCTGATTCGTGGCAATCCACACGAACCCATTATGACACAAAGACGGAGTATGGATTGACTTTTCCACGACATGTTGAGTCGACCAATTTTTCACGAAAGAACAATACAGCTGGCATTCCTATTTCTGATGTTAAGCTTGTCGACATTGTGTCCAACGGTCTTGAAAATTGGGCTTTGCGCCTTGTTGCCAATGGTAGGTATGTCGCATGTGAGATGTTTCGAAATCGCCTTGAAGCCACATTTTCTACCATGCTTTTTCGTGAACTCTACCGACAAAAAGACAATGTTGATTTTGCGAAGCTCATCCAGCATTTGTCTTCAGAACCAGGTGATTCTCAAGATTGGAAATCCAAGCTTTCAGGAATTGAGGCGTTGATTCAACAGACTGTTGATTTGTTCAAGACTTTGGCACCCAAAGATTCCAATCAATCATTGTTAGAAGAACTGGAAAGAATGAAGAAAGAGAACGCAGCTCTTCGTGCCAACCACACTCCCATCCATGTTTCGTCAATCAGCAACAGAGGAACTCAGACGCCAAAAAAGTCAGTCGATGCCAAGTATGCCGGGAGCCCAAGATGACCGTTCTCCACTCTCACAATATCGACGTGGACAAAACGCACCCATCTTAGGCACACACACACCCAAACATACCATGACTGAACTCGACAAGTGGATCAAGAACAATGTTCCTAAGACGGAACAAGTCAATGTTGATGCCATGTTGAAGACCATTACTGACGAATACAATCAGTTTCCAGCCTCTGAAAGACCAAATTTAGAATCGATTCTTTCAGATTGGGGTCTCCCCAGTACAGTACTGGCCAAAACAAAGGCGGAATACAATTTGAAGGTTTTGGCCGCCGTTCAATTCCTTCGAAACTGACATTTTGGATTACAAACCAGTGAAGTAAGTCCTCCATCATCATGGGGGCAGCCATTTCGCAAGTATTCCAAGCATATGCATGGTGCAGAGACAACGAAGCTTGCCTCACATTTTCAGTCGCTGTGGTTTGCTAGCATCCAATTCATGATTTACACTTTGCAATTTTCTCCAGCTTTACCATGGCATGTACAGGAACGGATCATGTGGATACTTAGTGTTTGGACCATTTTTGCTTACATCATTCGACCTTTTTCAGCCAAAAATCGACGTCTTCTGACTATTTTGCGGCAGTGCGAACTTCCAGAAATTTTGTCATGGACATGGTGGAACAGGTCGAGCATCGTGTACTGTCGTTTACATTTTCGAAATGCTCAGTTTTACATTGGCTCCACTGAACAAACCATGTTTTCGAGAGAACAGAGTCGGTTACGAAAATACCGACAGTTAAAGAAAGACCAACTTGCTTACTACGAACCAGCTTTGAAGGCCTGGTCAGCACAACGCAACTATTTTCAATTTATTGGTTTTCCTTTACTCCAGACTGACGTTGACAAGCTTCTTGCAGTTGAAACAGCATGCCAAAGGACTTTTCGCCCCATTTACAATTGGCCTTGGATCAATCCTTTGATGAAACAACTTCGGATTGGTAAGCAACAATTCGGACCTTCAACTTTGAAGACCAGTACTCAAGGGATGAAATTTGTGAAACGATTTCGCAAACGCAGTCTGCAAACTGCTCAATGCATTCTTAGTCGTCGGATTACGGATACTACAAGTTTGTACATTTTCCTGTATTCCCTTGGTTCTGACACGCATGACAAGTTCATTTGTTCTCGCATTCTACGTTCGAAGTTGTCAAATGTGCAGTTGATTTTCTTGTTATGGCGCTTGAGCCACCATATGTCGGAACCTTTTCGGACCAGAGCACAATCTCAATTGCGTTATATTTTCAAATTCTATGCTACTGAATCGCCACCAGCGAATATACCCATGCAGTTACAGGTTTCGTCGGATACAATGGAACGTCGATTTCGACAATGGTTGCTGGGATTCACTCACCATCATCGCTGTAACTTTCCCATTTTTCACAAAGTTCGTGCACCGTTTGTGACAGTGAAAAATCGAACTTTAGCTCAATATTTGTACAATTTTCGTTCTTTTCTAAAGTTGTGGACACCTCAGTTTCGCCCTCAGTGTGCTTGTCAGTTGTTTCCTCTTCATGTTCAACACAATCCACGGAAAACAGATCATATTTCATCCTTCGCCTCGGAATGTTTTCCACTGGATCCTATTCTGACTGCACATTTGGAAGATGAAGTTACACCTACGTGGACACAATTTTTCCATCAAAACACCTTCCAATTTGAAAAATGGTTACGACGTTGGAAACTTCGCCGAGATCTGATCCAGTATTGGCAGGCTTTTCTACAAGACTGTTGGAATTTGCAACTTGATTCAAGTCAGTTGTACACTCAAAAACGTATTCGACAGGCTCGACAAAGGATCGACGGACTTATTGCTTCCCCAGCAGATCATTTTCCATCGTCTCTCACCTTACATTGTCCAGTCCAGTGGCACAATTTGCTGTGTAAGACATTTCAAGACACCTCTGTTTTTCATCTTTGTAATGTTGATTCAGCCACTATTCTGAAGAATATTCAGTATGATCTTCCTGGATGGATCACTGACAGATATCCTTGGGCTTTCGATTTTCATTTATCATTAAGCAAGGCGTATATTCTTCCAAAACCTTCACGCTCGTTTATGAAAGCACGACCCATCGTTAATTACAGTCGATCTTGGCCAAAACAGATGGGTTATATTTTGTCTGTGGTGTTGCAAGATATTTTGAAAGTTGTTTATCCATCCTTACTTCGCTACAGTGATATCAACAAGGTGATGAACGAAATCAAATGCTTTTTCCAAATTGATCATGGTGCTGACCTTCTTCTCTTTCAGACTGATATTGCTGGTTTCTACAACCAAGTTGAACATGACCGCATTCTCGGATCTATTGAATTCGCCATTCATCAATATATTTTACAACATGGACAGACCTTCGATTCTGTACTTCAAGCACACGTATATCAACATGAACGCACCCTGCGAGTTTTTAGAGGTCAATGGCGACAACACACCAAGATGTATCGTGATATTCGCTTGGGCGACATTCTACCTATTTGTAGCTTTCTGTTGAATCACAGTTTTTTCACCGTCGGAATGTCTACATTTTTACAAAAACGTGGTGCCAGCATGGGTAGTCAATGGGCACCTATTTTCTGTGCAGCTGTCGCACTCATGCGAGAACATACTTTTCTGTCCTGTTTTCGTCAATTTACCAACAATTCCACTTTTCATCATCGTTACGTTGACAATCGAGTGATGCTACTTCCTGTGGGACACTGGAACTCAGAAATGCAGTTATTTTGGAATCTTTCATTCTATTCACCTCCCATTCTACTTGAACAAGTTGAAGGATCTGAATTGTTAGGATACAACGCTGACGTGTTACAGCGTACAACTACATATCTTCAACCTGTGGACAAAGCGTTTCGTTCAACAAGGAGTTCAAGTACGACTAAGGCACTCACGTCCGGAGCTCTGGCCAGAATTCGTCTCATTTTGCAGAATACATGGCCCAGTTCTCTACAAATACCTCAAATTCAAGATTTTCTGTCCATTTGGTCTCGACGACAACGTGATGTATTGTCTTCTACTTTGAGAAGTCAGATTATCAAATTGGTACGCTCACGTCATCCACAACTTGATCCTGATTCTCTTTTTCACTTTGACTAGATACCATGACAGGAAACGCAGACAAAACAGTTGCTGGATTTCGCATTGTCGTGTTTTGTCGTCATTCGCCATCACTTTCGTGAAGTCATTTGATGTTGGACATTTTCATCAATGGGCATTCTTTGACGTTTTTCATCTGAAGTTCGATAACGTCACACTGCTTTCTTCTTTTTCATTTACCTTTTCAGTTATGTTCATGTTGTGTTTTTCTCAACTCAGTTGTTTTCATCATACTTTTGCCGATTGCGAATCTTGACTTTGACAGTTCGAATCACACGTTTTTGAATTTTGAAGAGTATATTTAAGCTCAAACTCAAACCAATCTATCTCCTTCTTACGATGCCTTCGTTGCGTGAACTTAGCAATACTTTGGAACAGTGGTCCCTTCGGAAACGTCTCACCGATCGCTCCAGATCGCCAGTTCGGGAACCCTATATTTGTGAGGGTCAGACACGTTCGAGTATCAAGAACGCTTCAGTTGAGTCTCGTATCGAAAATGAAAGTGAACCATCCAGATCGCAAGTCCGGGAGCCCTATAGTTATGATGGTCAGACACGCTCGAGTATCAAGAACGTTTTGATCGAGCCACTTTCTGAAAATGCAAGTTCTACATCACATCGACGTCAAGATCGGTCTTTCACTGCAGCTGATGGTTCATCTGTTCAGTCCTCGTTCCCTTCAACCGATCGTTTTCAGAAGAGTCGCTCTCCAACGGGAACGCAGTCCGGACCCTTATTCTGTCCCAAGGAGACCATTTGATTTACAGTGAACCTTTCCCATATGTTGTACAAGAATTTCTAGGACATGTATATATTGCAAACTGATACTGCGATGAAAAACAGCGTTCACCAGCAGCTGCCTCCCCTGCCGGGGGGGCCATTGTGTGTGTGAAATCCGCTATCACTCATGCGGACCTGAGTTTCTGTTAACAAGTTGATTCAAACAATCCATCAGATGCAGGGGCGTGCAGCACCTTTGGCATACTGCACGCAACGAAGCTATTGCCATTGGTGGGAAGGGGAGACTGATCACCTCCCTGTACCTGCAGAAGTTGGTTTTGAACTGTTGAACAAGCTGTCCATTTTCATGCGTATATGTTGCTAATTTGAGATTATCTCAGAAATCAGAGTTTCCCACTGCTTTCCCTACTCGACTGACCAGGATTTTGGACCTAGGAACCCTCAAGGCATGAACTACTTCATCACTATAAAGTTCCTCATTCGAGTAATGTTACTCAGTAACATGCTCCCATCAGCAGTGTGTGTGAGTGTGAGGTGTGTGTGTGGGATGTGTGTGTGTGTGTGTGATGTGTGTGTGTGTGTGCGAGTGAGAGTGTGTGTGTGATGTATGTGTGAGTGAGATCCAAGGGTGATATGTGTGTGGAAGGAGGCGGGAGGAAGGAAGGAGCGGAGACAGCACTAAAAACAAAAACCCAACACGTCAATGCGGGGAAATAAAAAATGTTTCAAACCACCAAACAGAGTTGCCAATTCAGTTTAACTACATAACCATGGTTTTTACACAACCATGTTTTTGACGACACCACCATTGGTTTATTAATTTACAAGTGTTACTTCATTCGACCATACTAAACATGTTACCTGTGGTTACCCTGTTTCTCTTCGATGTTCATAGTGCCACCCTGGCCTGCGTCAACTGATGGGGCTTAGTAAGCAAACTATATAGTTAGTGACTAACTAACTGATAGTAGTACATAGTGCAACAGCTGTATAAGGAATCGCTGCAGTCCTTAGTTTTTCAAAGACAATTCTTTTCAAAAGTCTGGATGAAGGGTTTTCTACCTTCTCAATGGTATGTGCCTGTCTCAACCCTCCTCCCTGTATCAAAGGTGCTTTCTTTTTCCCCTCCTCAAAGGTCCTGGTTTCCCAGCCGTATTCCTGGAAAATTTTCCCATATTCGAAGGATTTCTCAGGGCCAAGTGTTTTCCCACAGTGAAGGGTCGCGCTCAAGGCTGCAAAAAAAAAAACTAAAATCCCGGAGACAAACCCATACCCCGGGGAAGAACACTTGCCACCGAACATTGCAAATATGCATAAAACATGCTATGTGTTTTTCTCAATGGTATGTGCCCGTCTTAATTTTTTATTTTATTTTATTTTATTTTTTTCTCCCCGGAGGTCCCGGAGAGGAACCCTTGGAATTTCTTCCCCCAGAGGTCCCGTAGAGGAACCCTTGAAACCCTTTTGCTCGTTTTTTTCTCTTCGTCGTCTTTCGTCGTCCGTCGTGTTTCAATGGGGATACTTGAGACAGACACTTGACCTGAGCAAGACCACAAACGAGAAAGTACCTTGGCGCAGACCTTCGATCTTTGGCTCCTGAAAACCTATGAGGTGTTGTGTTGTTTATCCTTGTCTCGTTTTGTTGGCCGATGTTTGTTTTTTTTAAACATCCCTCGGCCACCTCTGTGCGTCATCCCTCGCCCAGCTCTTTGCAAAGCGCCCTGATGCATTCCTCCAGTTGGTAGCGGTATTTGTTGCGCTGAAGGGTCTGCAGGGATTTCTCAATTCTCCTGTCGAGGTTCTGCTCTTCCCACCTCTTCCGCCACCCTTTCAGCTGGGGCTTCTTCAGCTGGGGCGGCTCACGCGCCATGACACACAGTCAGGTGGGCGCTGCCCTCATGATGATTAACTGTTTGAAGAACAGTTGTATGATGATTGAGACCGAATCATTGAATAACAGTTACTGTAAAAGTAGTGATTAGCGACTAGCTGTTTGACTACTAAACTTTTGTTGTTTTGCCACAAACTGATATTATGTCGTGATTGAAAATGGGATAGTAATCAAAATGTGGTACCACAAGGTATCATCCAAATCATTGGTTCTGCTTCGCAATTCTTGAATGTGGAAACCAACGGCGGTACCCGGGGTACCCCTTTTTGCGAAACACAAAATGGCTTATGACCATGGTGAACGAAATCCCCCATAGGTAAAAAAAAGACCGTGGTGAAATCTATCTTATCAGTGGAACTGCACTTCCAGGTAGGATCCCAAAGTTGTGGGATGACATCATCCTCCCCACTGAGCATTCCTCACCGTGACTCCAAAGGCCGTCAAGCATGGTGCCTGCAAAGACATCAAAGAAACAGAAATTCCAAGTGATCAAAGTGATTTGATTTAGTGGTGCTTAGTAGAGATGATGATTGTTAAGACTGTATATAATATTATATAGTTGTTGATGTGGATCTGACCTTAAGTTCATCAGACTTTATCATAAATGGTAGAACCTTCATACTATCCATGGATTTATGGGGCATGACCAACAAAAACCAGAAAGCAATGGGCCACAAGTCAAAGGGAGATCTCCAGGATCCTAAAATGGGGGTACGTTAGTACCATATTTCGGGCGTTATTTTGTGGGGAAATTCCCTGAAATTTAGGCCTAAGAAATAGGCCTTATATATGGTAGGTACCTCCAATCAATCGGTTCCTGAGACGGCCAATGGCCACGAGTTTGATTCGGTTGGCTTCCTTGGCGCAAGAAACATGGATCATCACACTCCATGCAATCCTCGGGGCACCCCTAAATCTTCCCCACAGATCTATAGTCTATGTACATACTCTATACAATGCGGGCCCCCTAGTCATAGTGGTTTTATAAAACCTTTCGATATCTCTATCTACCGCAAATCCAAACATTGACCTAGTTATTTACCAAGTTAGCTATTATAAACCAGCTAAAATTCCCATCAAATCCCATTATGTACACCCCCATTGAACATTACTTCAATCCACTCTAGGGCCCCACCTAGTACTTGGATTATGTTCAATATTCCATGAAATATCACTTAATTACTCAGGTTGCAGAGTAATCATATGATTACAACATCTAGTTATAATAGGTGATTGTGATATTATAGGCGAACTATCCAATTCAAATTCCCTTATATTGGTTAAATGTTCCAGGTTGCTATTGTTCAATTATCCCTTAATATTGGTTTTCCACATTCATATTTCCACTAATTCATTCTTCCGTGATCTTCAATCCATGATATATCACTTCTTACTAACCATTACTGGTTGGTGGTATACCTACCCCCCTGAAAAATATGAAAGTCAGTTGGGATCATTATTCCCAACTGAATGGAATAAAATTCATGTTCCAATCCTCCAACCAGATAGTTTTGTTTAAATAATTATTGAACATTGCCATAGAAATAGTTGATTTGTCCATTCAAAATGGTGGATCTTTCCATAGATATAGTTCCTAACTACAGTTCCTAACCCCTTACCACTGACGACGTTGTGTAACAACCTCCAGGGACACCGTTTACGTCCGGCCTCAGCTGAGACCTCTGCGTTGCCACTGGTGGTGGCCACCGCAGTGATGTCCACCACCTAGGGTGTGGGAGATTTCCATCCGATGGATCATTACTGGTTGGTGGTTGACCTACCCCTCTGGTATGGGACTATATAATGGGTATATATAATGGGAATCCATGTCATAAACTGAATGTGAATAATGGGAATAAAATGGGAATATAATGGTGTATATATATATATGGGGTATATAATGGGAATAATTGATTATATAACAAAAACAATGTGGTTAAAACAATGTCATAAACTCGCCATGTGGGGATGATTTCCCTACAATCCAGGGCTCGGGAGAACAGTGAGGTCGTTATAATTTGCCAAGATATACCATCAATTTATACTGGTTGGTGGTTGACCTACCCCTCTGAAAAATATGAAAGTCAGTTGAGAGTCAGTTGGGATGATTATTCCCAATATATGGAAAAACATGTTCCAAACCACCAATCAGTTACATTATCATATTATTGATTTTCTATATACCATTATATACAATTATATATAATATAATATATATATGTATGAATGGATAAAACCATCTAGGGATTTTTCATGAGATTCATAAGGTCTCAATGGACATTTGTCTAAATCTTCGTGGGATGATTTAAGGGGATATCAATGGACAGGTCGCCAGTCCGTTTGGGGATGATCATACCTGGTAACCCTCCAGATTGGTAGCCCGCTTTTTTCCAATCCGTTGTCCAAAAACCTGGTTTTTGAGAAACAGAAAAAACAGATCCATGTTTTTTCCAAGGATGTACCAGGTGGTTTAAGTTGATCCGCTGCTCATTTACCTTATAGAAAGATGCTGTGGCAAACCTGTGGTGAGTCCATCCCAGAAGTAGCCATAAAACTCACCTTGACTGGTTGGTGGTTGACCTACCCCTCTGAAAAATGATGGAGTTCGTCAGTTGGGATTATGAACTTCCCAATATATGAAATGGAAAATAAAAGCCATGTTCCAAACCACCAACCAGTTGACATTCGGTTTATCAAGGGGCTGGTATTTGTTTCTCAAATCCCATTGGTGGCACCACCAACCACTGCCCCACTGCCCCACTGACCCACTGACCCCGTTGCACCTGCACTTCCGTCACTTCATTGGCCGAGGGCACTTGCTCGTTCGCAGCCTACGCTTCCACGGCTTCGCGGTTACCAACATCATGGGGATCACTGTACAAACCCCATCGGATCCATGGCCACTGTCTGAGAAGGTACAAGCCTTGCAAGACACCCCATAGTCATCATACCCCAGTCGTACTTCCTGAGAAGGTAGATATAATATGATAATATATGATATAATTATATAACATTATATAACCATACCATGGGGCCTCCAGGGGCATTCTTCCGTGTTCCATCTCCATGCCCTCCATGCCGAAACCATCCAGATCTTGGAGAAAATGCACATGTTCGGACACACCGAACTTTACATTGTTACTTATATGATTTATCTCATGAAAATTTTGTATACACCCATATACCACCCATGTTGTTAGTTAATCAGGGTTTATATTGTGACCACCAGCTGGTTTAAAATTATATATAGTTGTGTATTCCAATGTTTATGAAACCGTTTTTAAAACCTCTATAAAACTAGTTGGTTCATAATCAAACTTCAAAAAACCATCAGAGTAGACCATATCTAAATATACATATATATACAGATATATGATTATATATGTATGTATGTCGCTATAAACATCCTATATTTCTTTTGAATATGTTCCCTATAAAACAACAGTACCCAATCCAGCCCTTCCAACAAAAACAGCACCTCGTCCACAGTGGCTGGCTCCTGAATATCCGAGACAGTGACCTGTGCCGAGACCAACAGAGGTGAAACGATATACAGATCATCATAATCATACAAGGTGGTGCCCCAGTTCGTGAGCGCTAAGTTGGTTCATAAGTCCAATTTCACTACGGTTTATAGGCGATATATCAAACTAGTTAATGGGATTATAACCCATCTGATGTTGGACCAGTCTGATGGGGAAAACATTCGACTATGGTGAGAGAAAATATAATATAAGACAACTATAAACGATATACGGATGCGGAAATTATCATGTTTTATAATCATAATCTGATGGGAAATGAATGGAACATTCATGACTATACATATATTATGGGAAAACTCGATATTCATATGTTTATGGAAAACTATCATGATTGGCACACCAACAGGGATGACAATAGGAATTCCCTGTTCACTTAATGTGAGTAATATAATGATAATTAACAATAAAACCATAGGAATCAAAGTGATAATCATGAGCTGTATAGTGAGGTTAATATCATGATGGTAAACATATAATATGGTTCACAACATTAAATAATTATACAGTAGTATATAATATTTCTTTTGTGTGTAATATGTGCATCCAAGTCATTATCACACTATTAACCAAAATGTAATGTGGTAAAGCCAATGCTGTAAACCATCCGCACTAGTTTTATGGGTGAGATTCAAACCAAGCCCAAATCGTAGGTTTATTGTTGGGTTGCCCACAGAAGGGAAAATATGGAAACATAAGGGAAAATCTACACTGTTACATTTGGGTAGTTTTGTCGTGTTTGAGGTTTCATAGGGAATCTTACTGTAATTTTGTGGTGTTGTAGTGTTGTATCCAACCCAACAAAAAGCATGCATCTGTGTAAGTGACTGAAATGCTCAAGCATGGTATGCACTGCAATGCAGTCTTGCGATGGCTTTGTTTCAAAATAAGGGGCAGGTCCCCATTACCCTCTGGTAAACGTTTACAAAACTATGGAAAATCACAATGTTCAATGGGTAAATCCACTACAAATCACCATTTTCAATAGCTATGTAACAAATTACCAGAGGGTATATCATAATTTATCCCTATTTCAATAGGGAAAATGTGGATAAACCATGGGACTCGTGATGATTTGAGGTCCCTTGTCTTTTAAATCATCATTTATGGTGCGGTCGTCTTAGGGGTGCACAGAAAATATTGTTTTGGGCACATCATATACAGGATGGGGGCCCCAAGATAGCTAAATTGCCTTATAAGTGGCTTACCTATGGTTTATGACGGTTTATGGTAAATATAACTATAGATAATTTATGTTAATGGGGTTGATAATAAACAAACTTATAACTGGATATAACCATCTTGTACATATAAAATACATATCCCTGGATAAATTGAAAGACTTGATTCATTAGTTTGAAAGAAAACCATTTTGGTATAGTTTCTCATAGTAGCGACCTCATTAAATTCAACCACATATCCTCTTGACTCACCTTAGATCCTAGCTTCAGCTGAGCGGTGTTCAATGCCCTATGTCGCGCCTTTACACGTGGTTAAGAGCAGGGTTCCCCGAAGGAATCATGAGAATCCACAATAAATCAAGGCATCATCATCACTGGACCAAACAAAATCAGCCAACCACCATTCATGATTGTGCTTGAGTGATCATTCATATCCCTTTAACAACAACTAACATATTATAAATGATCAACCAACATGAACCCTTTAATCGTTCATCTCCCGATCTGGTTGAGCCCAGTGATTTGCAAGACTCCGACAAAAGTGGGGCCCTGATAGCTAAGCTCGTGCAAATAAGTCCAAGAACTATGGTATCATGATACTTATAACTATATTATAACTATAGTCTTCATGATAACTATAGTATTCATGGCTGGTTGGTGGTTTTAACCATCTTGAAAAATATGCTTGTCAATGGGAAGGATTATGTATCCCATTTATGAAATGGAAAATAAAAGCCATGTTTGAAACCACCAACAAGATAGATATTTATAATTAATGTCAACCCTGGATTAATAAACCCCTAGGCTGTTTAATTGGGAGGGTACCATGGTTTTTATTAATCCGGGGTTAACATTATTGAAAATTGCTATTTATATCCATTTATAGGTGATTTTCCCATTCAAAATGGTGGATCTTTCCATAGACCAACAAACATAACTGGGTCCCACCTCTGCGCCCACCGCTGCCGCCAACTCTGGGCTGGTGGAGAGCGCCGCGATGTTGCTGGATACCTACGACGTGCATTTCATGGGCCATAGCTTGAGATACCGGGATATATATATATATAAGGGAATCCATAAAAAAATATATGATCCAAATATAAAGGGAATATGTTTATGATCCAAATATTATATATATGCCATAAATCGGACAAAAACATATCCAAATGTTCATAAACAATTCAAAAGCAAACACCGCCAGACCTCCGTGAGCTCATTGGTCTGAGCGTTCAGGGCATCGGCACCTGCTAGGGAAAGCGGCGGAAACCGGGGACAGCTTTCAGAAAAAAACATACCATCTGGTTATTTAACATAGCCATGGGAAATCCCTTATGAATGGAGGTTTTAGTGGGAAAATCATCTATGAATGGGCAATTGTCCATGGCTATGTTAAATAACCAGAGGGTAGGTTTATGCAATTTCAAATGTCTGAAACTTGTAGAAATGGACAGTCTCACCCTCGACATTCGAAAATGATTTTCCTATGACACTATGAAACAGTGACATGCGATGAAAGGGGCCAAACACAGCCGCGTGGAGTATCAAAACATAGGTACCATCTAGATTTGCAAAAAAAGGGCTCCCCCCCCCAAAAAAAAAACACTATAGATTCCCCCAATGGTAGATTTTCCATTGGAAAAATCACAACAAATCACCTTAACAAAAACGGCCCAGGATATGGTACCATTCTTCATCCACAAACTGGCGATCCGTTGGAGCCTGGCTCCAAGTAGTTAAACGTGTGGTGCCCCCCCAGATATAAATTGCTTATGAGCCCATGAACTAAACAGACATATATAATCATATATACCTCATATATGCCTCATATAACCTATAAACACACAGTGAAATTGGAGTTATAAAGGCACCAACTTAGCTATCATAAATCAGTTATAAATCCCATTAAACCCACATGTTCCTATGGTTTCCAAACGGGTTTCCTTAGCGTGAACAGCTCACTGGGGCACCACCGAACGTTTGGAAAAATATGATACCTGGCTACCTATAGCAACCTCGGTAAAAATAGGAAAAGAAAATCCCGATAATATCATATACTATCTATATATATATATATATATATGTCTCTATATCTCTATATATATATACACATATGTTCATTGAACCGTTTCTGCATTTTTTTGAATAATAACTATTATATAGACTTAGTCTACTAGTGTTTGTCTATACCAACAAGAATCCACACATATTATATCATATTATATTACGAAGTCTATCCTTTTATAAACATCATTCTTAAGAAAAAAACGTGATTCAAAGATTCAAACCATTACTTAAACAAATGAGCTTCAATCACAGTAAAAGTGGTTTATTCGACTTTGATACAGTTATCACCACCGAGAAAAAAACAACAAGTGGCTTGACATGGCCAATCGTAGATACACTGCAAAAAAAAACTTTCTTAGCTTTTTTAAATCTTAGATAATCCCATATCCATTGAGAAACTTTTTTGGATTTCTACCCTCTGGTAATTTGACATAGCTATGGAAATCACCATTGTTTATAGGTAAATCAACGAACTTTCTATGGCCATTTTCCAGTTCGCAAACTGTTAGTCATTACCAGAGGGGAAGGATTAGTTTCCAGCCATCTACCATCTGGTTATGACTAACATAGCGAACTGGAAAATCCCCAAAATCAATGGAGGTTTCGTTCGCTGGGAAAATCATCTATTTCTATGGGCCATGGCTTCTATAGCTATGTTAAATCACCAGGCATCTAAGATCCCATGAACATCCCATCTTCGACAAAATCCACGGCCTTGGCTGGTGGAATCTCCGCCGGAGGCAGCGGCCGCCTGGAAAAAGATGGGATGAAGCTGCGGGTCAAACCATAGCCGGACCCGGTAATTTGTTACAGTTTGCTACAGTTATGGCCATGGCTATTAGTTATAACTGGTTATTTCTATGGGATTTTCTACATTCTATAAATGGGGGTTTTGTAAGTACTTATAACTGGTAAATGGCCATAACTGTATTGAACATTGCCATTTTTCATGTAATGTCAATTTATAGCTATTGAAAATTGCCAGTTAATACCCTCTGGTAATATCAATTTATAGTTGGTTTACCCATTGAAAAAAAGGTGATTTTCTATAGCTACGTCGGTTTGCCAGGGGGTAATAGGATATAAATATGGATATAGCTATAAGGTTTGATCAAGAATATGGTGAAGCGAATATCCATAATTAATTTAGTTTTGTACAAGTTCACCCGGTCTGGTTGGCACAGATGATTTTCTAATAGAATTTAGATGTGGTATAACATGGTATAACCTCTTCCGGTGGGTCAACTCTCATTTCCTAGAGGAAACTCGTACAGGTATCCTATAACTATAAGGTTAGTCATGTGTGTTTGTTGATGCACAACTATGGGTACCACCTTGAGAGTTAATATGACACGATGGAATCTTATCTTAACAAAGTAACTGGGAGACAAAATGGATGTATTTAGGACTTCATATACCGGTTATGGCAGTTATGGTGATAAATCATAATATGATACAATAGGATCTCAGCAAGGCTAATAAATGGTTAATGGATGCATCTTATATGAAGAACATATCCAAACATAGGGGATTTAAACAACTAAGAGATAGAGGAAAACAGCCACTTTATGACAAGATAATGATATAATGGAAATGTCTCATAGGATATACGTGCCCATGGGCTTGGTTTATCCACAATCTGAGTCGTTTAAACATCTTTCAACCAACACACAGCTGGGACATCATGGGCTGGAATCTCATGGGTTGAATGTGGGTTGACCAACAGGATACATCACCAACAACTGATCTGTGTTTGTCTAACAACAAACACACGTTTTTTTTCAAACTCCAGTCATTTTTAGAAAAACTTCATGGTGTTCAATTGAAATCATGACAAATCAAGTACATCATTTTTCCATGGTGTTCAATTAATAGTAATAAACTCCAGTCATTTCATAAAAAATCCATGGTTTGTGTCCCCCACAAAACGTGGACAAAAACCGAAAGTAAACTGGGATCGTGGGATCTCCGGCTGAGTTCCAAATGAGTTCCGGCTGGTTTCATGAGGTTTTCCATAGTTTCCAATATTCACCATATGGTGGTGAAATCAATATGTCTTAAACAAAAAAAACAGCCTTTATTTTGATGAAACTAGGTTTTTAATAAGTTCCAAATGTGACATCACATTAAAAACCACCATGCTTCCCCATATGGGGGGTTCCATAGTCATGGGGGATCCCCTTTATCGCTCGCTGGCTGGTTTGCAAAGGAAAATCCTCAGCGGATGATGACTTTGGGAACCCCCCAATATTGCTGGTTCAATGAGAGGTTTCCCCTGACCAAGCAACCAATTTAGAGGAACACCCTATTAAAGCGGATGATTTAGGACACCTCTCATTGGATTTTCCATGATTTTCCTCTAAATCATCTTAAATCATCCACTTTAATAGCTACCATATAATGGTATGTACCCCCCATTTTAGGAAACCTCCATATCATTTCTTGGGACTTTGCTCCGAACTCCACCAACCGGATCCACTGTCCCCCACCGCATCAGTGGACGGCGAAATCGAGATGTCCAGCGCCGTTTGCGAATTCACCACCAGGCGTCGACCTGGTGGAACTGGTCATGGCTATTACCATCTGGTTATGACTAACATAGCCATGGACTGATCCACAATTTTTAATAGGTAAACCATCTATTTCTATGGGCCATGGCTTCCATGGCTATGTTAAATAACCAGAGGGTATACATTCTAACTTTCTATGGGGTGAGTTGTAAGTACTTCTAAATGGTATCACTCGGGCCAAACTGGGGTGACGCATCCCAATGGCATTGACCACTTGGCTGGTGAGTTAGTAGAGAATCCCATACCAAAAGATTGTTTTGGATTAGTTTCTACCCATCTACGATTGCCGGAGAGGCAGAGATTAATGTACCCTTTGGACATTTCACAAAGTCCATTGAGTTCGATTTGGTGAAGCAGGGCCATGATTCTCCAAGTGACATGTTATGAGCTTGTTCATCGAAGCAGAGCGAGATGAAAAAAAACCTGGAAAAACCTGAAGGAGAACACCAACGTTGCCAGATTTATGGAGAGTTTTGACAAAATGCTGTTGGTCAACAGCCTAGTCCCCTGGTACAACTTAGACATGGACTAGATGACTCTGGGGTGTATATCTTTTTGATTCTATCGTTTTGCTCGTTCAAGTTTGACCAAAACACATCAGTTTTTTTTTGCAGTGCGGTCCGACAGCGAACAAACCAAATCATGGTGGGATGTTCATTTACCCAGTTGTTGGATGTGTTTGCCTACAGTAAGTTATGGCCCTTCACGGATTATAAGTACTTACAAAACCCCATTTATAGAATGTATAATCCCAGTTATAACCAGTTTTAACTAATAAATGACCATAACTGTATAAATACATAAATACCGTATATACACCTCCGACTGGGAACCAGGCCCTGAACGAGGATCAAATATAATATACAGTAATCTTCAAAACCACAGTGCAAGCCACGCTGCAGCGGCATCACTTCCACTGGTTTTTGGCTTCCCTAGTTCCCTAGAAACATACGTCACTACTCCGAACCGTTAAAGTCGACCAATTTATATAACAGAATTCTGTCAAATCTCATTGGGACGCCGTTGGATCAGGAAGTCAAATAAGTTGACCAAAAGCAAGGTCAACCCCAATGGGACGCCGACCGACAAACTCTGTTTTGGCAAGTTTTGCTGTGTGAAAGATGAGGAAACACCTTGTGGACGCAACTCCCAAAACATCTTCAAAGTGGTTTTAAATACAACAAAAAACACTCATGTCATATTGGGACGCCAGTGATTCACCACATGTAGATTGCAAGTGATCACAAGAAAAGCTGCTTTTACCTGTTGGATTCTGTAGGGACACGGTTACCCTCTGGTAAACTAACGTAACTATGGAAAATCACATTTTTAATGGGTAAATCCACTATAAATGGCCATTTTCAATAGCTATGTCAGTTTACCAGAGGGTAGCTGTTTCGAACGACGTCAAAACGACGTCCGAACGACGTATCGAACGACGTCAAAGGGTATCAAAACCCAGACCTTTGGATTCATTTGCTTTCATGTTCCTTTCATTCTCCTTTCATTTCCTCTCATTTCCTTTCATTGTCCTTTCATGCGATCATGAAAACATGGTATAGACACAACCTAAATACGAAGTCACACAAAGTCGCTGGCAATGCAAAACCCACGAAAAAGTCAAAAACTGAAAAAACTAACTTGCTAGACACAAGCTGGACGCAACATTGGTCAACTTTAGAAGTTGCGTGCGCGCAGCTGGGACGCTCATTTCATTGAAATCGTTCAACTTTAACAACTCAGAGTAGTCATTTGAGATCATAACCCCGAAAAAGATAGACAAGTAGTTTATCATACCCATAGGGTCCATCTATGGTATATTAATGCTAACATGACTGGGGTATATTGATGGGATCCATGTTACCATAGCAGCACCATAGTTTATCACTACTTAAGTGATCATTTACTTTTCTTTCTGGGGGTGTCCATATTTGAAACCACCAAGGAGTGGTGCAAGCGAACGTCACGGCTGAGGCACGTGGGGTTTGGCCCGTCATGCATCCCTCGAGAGAGCTACAAGGCCTGGGAAGTATCGGTCAAGTGCTCTGCAGGTGCAGTTGAGGTAAATTATAAGCATCACCATGGCACAAGGTTGTGCCCCATCCTTAGCTAAGTTGACTTGTAACTTGGTTAATTGTTGGGTTTCATGGGAACTATAACTATAGCTCATGGGGTTTGTAAACCAACTTATCTGGGGGGTACCACCTGGCATGACCATGGAAAACTCATGAAAACCATTGAAGTTGGGATAGATGATAGAAATGGATAGAACTGATATAACCCCTGCAACTATGGCGACAAGTCCCCATATTTCTAAACTTGCACTGCACCCTAAAAAAGTGTACCAACGGGCAAATCGGCCACCTTGAGTATTGAACCATCCAGCCGTAGGAGTATGCTGGGACAAATTGGGCGTATGGATACCGGGTACATCTGAGTATATCACGTAGAAAAAAAAACGAATCTAAATCTCAGGAATACTCCCCCATTTACTAGCCCATAGGATCCATGTATGGTATAATTAAATATGCTAACATTTGGATACATTTGGGGTATATTGATGCATATATAGCAGCACCATGGATCCTATGGGTAGGTGCTTGACATACTTGACACTTTGAGAACAAAAAAACAGAACTCTTCGCTAGCTGGGGCCCTGGCATGCCTGTCATCTCGTCCTGAAGGAGCCGGGACTTCGGCTCCATGGGGACACCACAGGTACCCAGGTGATGTTTGTTGGTTTATTGTTGGTTTATTGTTTATTGGTTCATTATATAATCACCATGAATACAAACATAATCCCCATAGACCCTACTGAATGGTAGTTTAATCACCATATTACAGACATAACATGACATAACCCCCAGAGACCCTAGTGAATGATAATCAATGGACTTATGAAGCAACTTTGATGTGGCTGATGTTTATCACTCCAATCTCACTGCTGGGTTGATGGGGGTATAACAAATAAGGTTTCGTAGATGTTATCAACAAACATTACTGTGGGGCATCAACCTGTGGGCTGGCCAAGCTAGAACCTACCTAACTCTGACTTTAGGCTTGTCAATTCTCCATTGTATGTTTCGAAAGCTTGAAAAAACGGTCCAAGACTCATTGCGTCGGTTCCAAATATCTAGAATTCACTGGTTGGTGGTATACCTACCCCTGAAAAATGATGGAGTTCGTCAGTCGGGATGATGATATTCCCAATATTATGGACGGTCATAAAAGCCATGTTCCAAACCACCAACCAGTACTCAGTACCCACGTCTTTGGAACGGACAAATATCTAACTCTTCACAACCATTGGCTCAAGAGATCAACCAAAATCCAGTGCACCGTTCCAGGGTGTTAAATGTGAACACAAAAACAAATGATACCCTCTGGTAAACTAACATAGCTATTGAAAATTGCCATTTATAATATTTATAGTGGATTTACCGATTGACCCATTAAAAATGGGGATGTTCCATAGTTACGTTAGTTTACCAGAGGGTAACACATGTGCTGTTCAAATCAAAGAACCATACACAATATCAACATGTACTGTCCATGCTTAATGATCTTCCGACAATATGATTTGAAGATTGGACAAAGTATCGCAAAGAAAACCTATTCACTTTTTTTCCGTAACTCAGCGGTTTGACTTCAACATGTGTTTGCTTCATATGATGAATGTGTCTATATGTGTCTTAATTTCCTTTGTAACATCAAGAGGTTTCCTGATGTCCTGCTTTTCATCTGGCATGAAAATGAGACGTGTGCTGACACCTGTTGCCAGCTGCTTCTCCCTCTTCTCTCTTGTTCTGCCCATGTCCGGTGAGATGCATTTGGCAAGGTCTTCTAAGAACTGACAGCAATCTACTGTGATTTGGGCTGTGGCGTTGTTGAACAGGTAGTACGGGTCTCGTTCCATCCTGTCTTGGATGGAGGTATAGCCAAGTTTGCTATACCGACCTGCATGCGTCTGAGCGGCATCTTTGAGGTTGCCGAAGTTGCTCCGCCCAGCACGCCTCTGATCAGCCCTTGTTCGCGAAGACACTGTTCGTCTTTTTGGCCACGATTTCCATCCGGCATACTTCCGTGGCAATGCGGCCGTCGGACCAGGCGATGAGCCACTTGAAACAAGATTGGCATTTGTGAGTGCCTTCCACGTTGAATGCTTGGCAGAATTGCATATCTTGAGCGTTATTATTCATACTCCGATGAGTCAACATATTACATATCAGTGGATTGTGTGCTGGTTAGTTATACCTTCATCTTCCCACGCCTTTGGCAGTTCAGTGACAATTTAATATCCACATCTTACTGGTGTGAGTCCCCTTGCCCCCAGCCCTTTTTTGTTAAACACACTTCCACGATCTTCCACGGTTCTAGGTTCACCCCAAATACATTTTGGTTCGGTCCACAGTTGTGCTCAGAATATTTGAATGAATCATGTTCAGTCCAAAATGTTGTTCATGGATATGTGTTTGCATAAATAAACATGTTTCCCGTTGTCGTTGCTGTTGTTGTTGTTGTTGACATCCCATATGTGTTGATGTCAAATCCATATTCAATGCTGTTGAAATGCAACTTGTGCTGGTCAATGTCCCAGAATTTGCTGCTCAAACAGCCATATCCAATCACTGAATCACCATTGTTGGCTGCCAAATGTTGCTTGAATTCATCACCAGAATTACACTAATATAGTTCTGGTTGGTGGTGCAATAACCATCTTGAAAAATAGGTAGGTCAATGGGAAGGATGACATCCTATATATGAAATGGAAAATAAAAGCCATGTTCCAAACCACCAACCAGAGTGGTTTGCTTAGATTTATGATTTTCTTCCATTGTTTGATGGTTATATCATGTTATATCAGTCCAAATACATCATACTTGTCCCCAAATTTGTGCTGGTGAAACGATCACCTTTCCCGTCTGGTGGTCAAAAAAACATGGGCAAAATCCACAATGCTACCCTTTGGCACTTCAACATCACTTTGGAACACACCATGAATTATAGCGATAAATCCATCTAGATAGCTCATTTATCTATATTTATCTCATTTTCCATACATGTTCCATATAATTTTTCCATGTCACAAAATCCGAGGCCAAAATCCCCTGGGATTTCTTGGTGCAGCCCAGTCACCCAGTCGAGCGCAACATCCTCATCCGACTCTTCTGAGGTGTCCATCAGCGACAAGCGCCGTCGGGCGGCCACAGCCGCGACCTCTTGGGAGTTGTGGTTTTCGAAAGGGGGAGAAGAACCCGGGGAAAGCAAGGGAATTATGTGGATTTTAGTGGATGTCAATTCCAATTTTCGGAAATTGTGGGATTTTAGGGGATATATCCAGTTTGTCATCAGTTTTTTGAACAGAAAGCTACAGAAACATGGATAACTTATAAGAGCTATAACTGGGCTAGTCCTGCAAAACTAAGGTCATACATGGTCATATATCGCTGAAATGAGTCTTTTGGGCCAGTTCAAAAATTCCTTTAGGGCAACAAAAACGATGCAATACCTGGGCCATCCGGGATAACAACCTTGGCTCCGTAAAGTCGGAAAGTCGGGATGGATATCCATAGCTGCCATAGCTCCTTTGCTCACTCACCAAGTCTATAACTGGTTGGTGGTTTCAACCATCTTGAAAAATATGAGTCAAATGGGATGATTATTCCCAATCCATGGAAAAATGAAAAATGTATAAACATGTTCCAAACCACCAACCAGATAACCTATATGCCATACTTGCTGGTTCTCTCAGGAACTGCAACTGGATTATAACCCCAGGATTACTACTGGACGATCACCTTACCCTACTGGACTAACTGTTTGTAGTAATCCAATCTGAAAATGGGATGAAGCAACAAGTACTGTAATTACCATGCACAACTATGGAGTAATTATGGGGGTATTAAATTTATTACGTAGCCAGTAATTCTGGCAATATATGCGGATTGTAGCAATCGCTAATGGGTTTGCCTAAAAATGTACCGTAATATGCCAAAATAAATGGCCAGTGAGTCGTGGGACACTGGTGACAATCCATGGGAATTGGAATAAATTTCAGTCCGGTTGTGATGTCGTCATGCCTCACCTCCTTTAAAGTGCCATAGCCATAGTCATCCCAAAGTCATCCCTTCGATGCCTTTTCCCATGTGAACACGACATTTACTGTTTTATTTAAGATTTATGATCCTCAAATGTGTGAAATCATTGAGTTCTGGTTGTTGGCCGCCATTCCTCTGAATGCCAAAGAACTTGTTAGAATAAATCATTTCTGCAGGACAACGCTTGGACAAACTTATGGTAGTTTCATCCTCTTGTCTCCAATCAGGAAAGAAACACCTATATAATGTTTTTCTCGGAAGAATCTGTTGTATCATCTCATGATTTGATGTATAAACTCAATGAACTAGAATGATAATAATCAAAAAATGAAAAACATAAATTAAAAAAAGTATGAGTTCACTCCATTCCTCGAAAACTTAGCACCGTTTCAAACTTCACACCCTTAAGGGAACGGACCCTCTTCAGAGGTCACCCCCCAACGAGCCAAGTGACAACGATGCGCTCCGGCGGAATGCCCAGCAGAATCGCCAAATTCGTCTGGAACTGATCTGCATTGAACTCCTCGATGGTAATCCTGGGAGAGTGGCAGAAAACTTTGGGATGAAGATGGATGAATCCTCCTCCAGTACCCATGACGGATCCATGGTGCTGCTATGTATGGTAACATGGATCCCATCAATATACCCCAGTCATGTTAGCATATATACCATACAATGGTTGAATCCTCCAGTATCATCACTGGCCATCTCAGGAACCTATTTATTAGGCCTAAATTTCAGGGAATATCCCCAAACAATATGGCCTGAAATATGGTACTAACGTACCTCTATTTTAGGATTCTGAAATTCCCATTGATATCAACTACAGCTTGCTACGGAACATGCTGATAATCGTAGATGAATATCCACCATTTAAGGTGATTTTCCGACTGTAATCATGCCACTTAAGTGAACAATTCCTTACTGGTATCCACTGTGCCATGTATCCATTAACATTGCGAGTCATGGATGAAGTACTGTACGGGGGCAGAACATGGAAGAAGTAACACATTTATCCACTGAGTTCACTGTGCATCGGATGAACAGTAAGCTTAGTTCTATGGATAAAGCCATAATGCCAATGTACAAAATTAGGCGAGTAGTTGTACAATGTTGTACATTGGTTTCATTGGATGTTCATTGTTAGTTCTAGTGATTCCAAATTGAAACGGATGAAGCGTGGTGCCGCCAACCGTCATTCGGTGTGTCAGCTGCTATTCGGTGTTTAATTTTTTGGCCGTATTTTCCGACAACCCCATATTTATTTTCATACAATCGTATACATACCCATAGGATCCATGGTGCTGGTATATATACTAACATAAAGGGGGTATATTGATGGGATCCATGCTACCATATATAGCAGCACCGTGGATCCTATGGGATATAATTGGAAGATTGGGAATATTATGTGAGTGCAAACAACTTCTTGTAACAATTGTGCTGCAATGAAATATCATCTAATGATTAAAAAAATGGTGGAGGAACGGTCAAATAAGTATGATTATACATGGAATGGGCTATTAGACAATTGCATTAAATTATATAAGTGGAATTGGTGGATAAGAGGTGGATATACATATATATATATATATATAGTATATAATATAATGCAATACCATGCCTGATTGAAATGAGCGCTCAAACAACATGCATATTCATCACAAAACAACGATGGTGGAAGCCCCTTAGAAATGGTAGATACAAATGACAAACAGCCATATCTCTACAAATGGTCTGTCTGAAAATGCAGGTATCCCGAAATCCAAATTACCATCTGGTAAACTAACAGTTTGCGATTGAAAATGGCCATAGAAATAGTGGATTTTCCCAGTAAAATGGTGGATCTTTCCATACTTGTGTAAACGTTTACCAGAGGGTAAGGTCATTTGGGAATGATTCCCCGACGTCATGGTGACATCGTTATAGTTCAGGCAGGATGGTTCATTAACTCTGAAAATTCCCCATGATTCATCAACTAACTCAACGAACCATAAAAATGTGCCATTGTCAACCATGATTCATCATGTTCCTTAATGGATTGGTTTAAGGGAATATCTTAACCGGAAACCATGGTTTTTACATGTTTTTTTAACCATCAAATATAGGGGGGTTCCTGTAAATGTTCCCATCATCCAATTCTAAGAGTTTCCCATAGGAATGTTTTGGGATATCCCTAGAAACGAGACCCTATTGGCAGGTCACTGGCAATTTGTGAGACATAGCTGCCATGTCTGCTGATCTGGCGATATTACATGATATTGCCACTATATATTGAAAGATATGGGGATATGGGTGATTCCTTAAATGGGGGTACCCCAAAATGGATGGTTTATAATGGACAATTCTATACAAAATTGATGATTTAAGGGTACCCATGGGTACCCCTATTTTAGGAAACATCCATATGATGCCCCATATGTTGACATGTACATTTAAACCTATATATATATATGGGTATGAGTCAAAACCCTGCCCATATGCTCCATGTATGGAATATTTACCAACATTTGCCCTAAAAATCATCCAAATGTAGGTAAATATACCATAGATGGAGCATATGGGCTGTATACATGGTGAACACGAGAAAAACGCGGGGATCTCCGGATGTTCATCCCCCAGTCCGGGTATAGCCATATCTTGCTTCTCCCACCTGTTCCACCTGTTCCACCTCAACAGTCTGAACCAGCTACTGGGTAGCAACGGATATGGCTTTGTCCTAAAACATATCCAATCATATCCAGCATATTTCAACCGATTCTATCCCAAAAAAATGCTTAAATCCAATCCAAGATTCATGCAGGTGTCCTAGGGGTACCCCTAGCTATCATCCATGTTATTTACGGATGTTCCGTGAAGTAAACCATCCAATAAACACCATCCAGCGGAGATCCCCAAAATGACTAGACACTCGATGTTCATCTTGAGCTTCACCGTCGGTGTTCGACGGATCACCAGATCCTTCCGAGCCTGACTTGGGTCATTGGCCAATCCTGCACCAGTTGATTTTTAACTAATATAAACAGTAATATCAGGTAATATCCCACTAATTTGTTTACAAACACCAGTGGTTAATTTTTGCCACTTTGGTTCAACATATCCCACGATTTCTAGGCTTTCAAATAAGGTGTTGCAGCACTTCCATCCACAGTAACCGAAAGTCTTGGTGAAGTCGCCGTCCTTATCTTTAAGATGACGACTGGATGACTGGGGTACCCCCACAAAACGGAAATCTCCATGTTAGCGAACCATGGATCTTCCATTCGTACCCTCTGGTAAACTAACATAACTATGGAAAATCACCATTTTTAGTGGGTAAATAAACTATAAATGACAATTTTTTAATAGCTATGTTAGTTTACCAGAGGGTAACTGGTCTGTGCTGGGGTATAACGGTTTTTACCCATTTAACTGGGATGCACCTCAAGATAGCCTATAAGAAAAAGGAGTCACCATTGAATCCAAACATTGGAGCTCCGTTGATGAGCGAAAATTGTCATCCCCAAGATCCTAGAGTTTCAAGGTCAGTGACTGCTACAAGGTGGCACTCCCCCCCAGTTAGCTTTGTTGGTTATAAACCATAGGAATAGTATAGATATAACCTCCATTCATCAACCCTAGGTATTGGACTTATTTGCACCAACTTAGCTAACAAACTGGGGCACCGCCTTGTATATTTCAACAACATATCAACAATTTCTCTCATGATACCCAAGGAAGAGCCAAACGTATCTAGCGGATCTGTACTACCTATTTTGGCTCGCTGGGAGATATATTGTTTTGCTAGTCCCATCCTGTGTTTGCTGGTCAACGAATTCTATGTTGGATGCTGAACCTCTCAATGTGTCTTTCTAAAGTCAGCTTTTATTTGAATAATGTTTAAGATAACCATGGACTAACATATACGTAAAAGTGGATCAATCAACATTTATAAAACATTAAATAACAATGGGCAATGTTTAATCGCCAATTCCTCGCTTGAAACGGGCCATTGCTGCCACTGCAAACAGTAACAAATTACAATTAGGGTACTTTCCTGTATCTACCAGTAGAATATTCTACTGATTTTCTCTTAGATCCATTCAATTATCTACTAAATTCATCATTTATTGATCTAACCAACATGTTTTATGGTTAAATCAAATCCCATTGGTTTGCAGCAACCCCCCACGTCAAATTACCGTATAGGGTATGTTGCTACGTCCCTAGAGGTCATTGTGTCATTATCAAACAGCATTTGAACATCTATGACTGGTTGGTGGTTTCAACTCCTCTGAACAATACTATAGTCAGTTGGGGTTATGATTCCCAACTGAATGGAAAGATAAACAATGTTCCAAACCAGCAACCAGATGAACATATCCGAACATAACATCTGGGGTTGATATAGAATGGTTAAATATAGTCCACGCGCAATCCATTCAACCGTTTGGGTTTGTCTGAAAATAGGTACCAAACAAATCTTTGATCATCATTCTCATTACAATGATCATAATATGTCATAATATATAAACCAATTTTTGGACAAACCCAAATCTCGTTGTTAGTTGTAAATCCCATTATATCCCTACTTTGGTTAAGATTATTCCTGCATCTTTGTTGGTTAAATCAACCAGTTTTGGCTTTCCAATAAAATGTCCAGGTGTCATGATCCGGCATGAAAAATTGGCTGGTGCCAAAACTCCAAGGTGGAGCTTTCTCAGCTGCGAAGCTACGCAGTGCTTTGGACACGTGGGGGTGATCCTGTAATCCGTCTGTCTCCTGGTGGTAGTGGAAACGGAGGCCAGGGGCCTATCTTGGGATGTTGAGATTTGAATCTCCCCATCCCTGCGAAGAAGTCCGCGGGGATATCCATTGGGGTAGCCATGGCCGAGGTTTTTTTACGCAGCTACAAGTTCACCCAAGATGACAGTGTGATGAAGTCATTAAAAAAAAACAGAAGGTGGGCACTAAAAAAACAAAAATGCAAAAACCGTGCGTATGTGAACGTTGATCATGTTTTGTCCACACGTTACATCTCATGACAAGAAATCTATGATAAAAACAAATATATATCCAATGAAATAGGAATATCAGAATATAATTCGATATTTCTATGATATCCCTATTTCACGGATATTTCCATGAAACATCCCGTGTGTTTTATTAGATTAGATATCCCTACTTGGCGCTTCATCCTGCTGTTTACCAGGTCTCCACACGCTGAAGCCCTCTTCAGAGCCATGCAGGACAACATACAGACCTCGGAACCGGAAGTTCGTCAATGCGTTCCGAACGGAGGCACCGGCCCCGGGGGAATGTTTTTGTTTTCCCTTTGGTAGACTAACATAACTATGGAAAGTCACATTTGTTCATATAAATCAACTATAAATAGCCATGTTCCATAGCCATGTTAAATTACCAGAGGGTAATGAGGGGCCCCCGTTTACGATAGCCAAGTTGGTGCAAATGATTCGTATAGCTATGGTTTATGTTATTTATATTTCATAAGTATAGGGGATTATAAACCAACTTGAAACTGGGGGGGGCCACATTGCAGTATAACCTGAAGACCAACAAAGAATGGTGATTCAAGCGACAACATTGTGACTTATGACTTATATATATATATATATCGGGTTTGTGATGATTTGTCATGGTAAGTTGGTTTAGTCATGTAGGTTAAGTAGGGTTCCTGGTAAATACATCAAACTAGTCAAATTGGTTTATAAGCCAATTTGTCTTATAACTGGCGGACACCACCTTGTACAGTCTCCCAAAAAAAACATATTTTTGCAACAATGGAATATATTTCTTGTAAAATTCAACCTGTCACGCATCTTCTTCAACAAACATATCCTGGTGGAGCAGTTCAATTGATCCCTGTGTTTCTGCATTTGTTTAAAGGTCCTGGAAGATGGTATTCCGCACATTTTGTTTTCCATATATATATATATACACATATCTATATATGTGCTATATATATATATATATGTTACCAAAAAAAACATATATATTTATGTGTTATAAATATGTTATATATATATATATATATGTTATCAAAAAACATATATATTTATGTGTTATATATATGTTATAAATATGTTATATATATGTATGTTATACATATGTATATATATATATACATATGTTATGTAAAAATGTTATATATATGTTATAATATATATATAGTATATTATATTTAAATATATATATATATGTCATATGGAAAAATCAAAGCCATGTTCCAAACCACCAACCGGTACTTCACTAACCTTACATTCACCATCATTCCAGTGACATCACGACGGTCATTACGGTTCATCCAGGTCAATATACGGCGGGTTTGTCATTGGGCACCAACGATGTTCCAGCTACATCTTGGGTCACACCAAAAAAGGCTCCTAAACACTGAACAAAGCTAGAGCTGATAATCCTAGTCCTAGTTAACAAAGCGATTAATTATATACATATATATATACACAAATGATATACAATGTGCATTGTAATAATTACTGATTGATGCAATATAATATATATATATATACATATATATATATATATTCTAGTTTCATTAATAATTCATAAATAAACAGTACATGGACATCCCGTTATCCCATTAATATCCAAGTGGAAAAAATCAATGCTGAGCGCCAAGAGACGTAAGGCCTGAGCGTCCACCACATGGGAGCCATGCCTGGCAATGCAATGCCACCAATCAGACACCACCTGCCTTTAGTGGCCACAATCATAGCGCTAAATCGTGGTTACCATAGGAAAACCATAGGAAAGCCATAGGAAAACCATAGGAAGACTTGGGTCATTGGTCAATCCACCAGTTGAATTATAACTACCATCTGGTAATTTGTTACATAGCCATGAAAATCATCCCTCATTTATAGTGGTAAATTGTGGTATGATAGTAAAGCCAAATGCTCCATGGTGCTGGTATATTTACCTACATGACTGGGTGATTTATGGGGTAAATGTTGGTAAATATTCCATACAGCATATGGGAAATAGAAAATACATCAAAACCAACAAAAGCTAAAAACCATGTTGAGGAATTTTGAACCTATTCTTCTACTATCTATATTGATAGGAGGCAGAATGGATGAACATAGTACATCTATGTAAATATGATGGTCAATAGAACATAGAAAATAGATAGAACATTGAATAGATAGTAGATAGATTTATGTAAATAGATGTAAGTAGATGTAAATTGATGAGCATACAGTAGTACAATCAATTTAACTTACAATTATTGGTGATGTTGATCGTAAATAGATGTAAATAGTGGTATACGAATAAGAGTGGTATAGGTGCAGTGATATTAAGAATAAATGATAAATAGTGGGAAATGGATACTAATAGTCCAATAGTTGTATACCGTATTCCCACTGGTAAGATTAACAATGGTCTCGTGAATAACACTGGGTATACCATGAGCAATTGCATAGTATTAGTTGCATGAGCTCAAACTGTTATGGCTTGCATTCAATCCTGCAAACATGGATACATAATTCAGTGGTATTTGAATTTCAATAATATACACTCAATACAATCAATATCAGCAAATGATAAATTCAATTAAACTCAATTTCAATATAAGCAATATTTCATATCATATTCAAATTATCAATATAGCTGAAAATCAATAATTCATTCCATTTTCCCTAAATATTCAATCATCAATATTTAAATTTTCAATAAGAAAAAAATTAATAAATAAATTCAATAATAAGTAGTAAAAATAGTCAATAGAACAAAACGACGCCATCATTTAGACAGCGGTTGCTAGGTCAAGGACACCTTAATACATGTCGCAACAAGTTGCAAGCCGGCATCAGAGATGGGTCAGGCTGTTGCGGCTGTGCTGCAGGAGGAGGCACAGCGGAAGCACGAGGCTCCTTTGCGAGGTCGTCAACTTTGCTGCCAACATGCGACAAATGCTGACTCACTTCTGCTAGTGTGTCTTTGAGACTCTGAATTTGAGCAGCCTGTATGTTGTACAGCTTGCCTGAACCTGCGCCCTTCATCGCCTTTTGCACCGCCAGATGGCGAACCTGGCGTGCATAGTACAAGATGCTGTACACACAGGGGCTATGCACGCTAAACGTTAGCGTGCATACTTGGTCTCTTCCACCCCACCACGAAGCGTCTCCTGCTCAGAGTACGAAACCTCATTGCTAGCGGTTTGCCTATAGCTGGTGAACGTAGAGAATCCCATACTAAAAGACTATTTTGGATGAGCTAAACTACCACTCTTTCAGATTACCATAGAAATCCCAAATCCCCCTTTTCCAAATCCCATCAAAAACCCTATTGTTGATGGTTAAGTCAGTTAAGTCCCCCTTATTGATGGCCATTTGATGGCGATTTCGCCCATTGATTGACCTGTCGGACCTGTCTTTCAACCAACCTGAAAAACATCACGTGGGCACCACTGGATTGAACCGTCCCATGCTGGGCCGCTGGGAGCCCTGCGGGTCATTCATCGTGGGCTTCTCTCCCTGGCAAATCCAGATTTCTGGCATGGATTCATGGCAAATCCAGGGGAGATAGTTCATGGCAAATTTCATGGCAAATTTATTTCATGAAATGAAATGGTTTATTTGCCATAATGGCTTATGAAATGATTATTTGAAATGAAATGAAATTCAATGATATTCCTTTTAAATAATCATGGTTTATTTGCCATGGATGACAGAATTGAAAGAATGGATGATATGAAAGGAGAACCCCCCAAAAAATCACGAAACCTCCACATATAACATGGTTGACTTACAATATAAACTAAAGATTTAATATTGTCTACTGGCAATGTGATGTGGATAGTTCTTGAATTTTACTTTTACCAAATGCAGCAAACAATCCTACAGCTGGAATGAAGGCCTCTGAATCCGATTGGTGGCGTAAGGTCGTATCACCCGGCCACATCCCAAGCACATCCAATCAACTTGTTCAGTTACGAATTTACAACCCATCTCTTCTCATATACACATATACTAATTGGTGGTTTCAACCCCCCTGAAAAATATTAGTCAGATTGGATCATCATCCCAACTATATATTGGGGAAAATAAACAATGTTCCAAACCACCAACCAGTATAATATTTCAGTACTTTTCTGGGTATGTATATAATTATTAAAGATGCATATGATGTTGGAACAACATGATCCAACGACGCAAAGACCAAGTCATCATCCCCCCCTTTTGTTGGCCCGGCCCGGAAATACGTCACGATCCCCGGGTGGCCGCACCAATTTCAACGCCATGTCAGGATCTTTGGCTCCGCCAACAAAGACGTTCACCCCGCGACTGTCCGGGTAGAAAATCTCCAGCAGGATTTTCTGGGCGGCGCCCGGCGCGGTCGGAAAAGAACTGGCGAACATGGTGGGTTCACCTACCCATACGCTCCATGGTGCTGGAATATTTACCAATATTTACCCCATAAATCACCCAGTCATGTAGGTAAATATACCATACATGGAGCATTTGGGCTAGGAAATCCCAAGGGAACAATGGTGATATCTAAGATTGAACCTAGGAAAAAATGGTGATTTCACCAGCAAAAATGCTGGTTAAAACATGGTTGAGTTGAACTTTAAGCCACAAGACATGGTGGTTTAATGGTGACTAAGCCACTTTAAATAGTGACTAAACTGGGGACATCATGGGATATTAGTGGGATCAAAACAACAATTGAGCCGTGTTCACTTCAAACCCGCTATAGTATAGGGATTCAAATAAACATTATGGGGATGTAATGGGGATGTAATGGGAATGTAACAAAAAACATGGGGATAGAAGGGCTCAGTAAACCTGCAAACTCAATCAAGTTCTTCCTCAGTGTATTTGGAGGATCATCCTGAGCAGATAGTTGGCAACTTGAGATTGAAGCTCACTCCGAAATGAAGGATATATAAAGGTCACGGGCAGTCAATAGCTATCTATATTTGGCTGTATATTCTCTCGTAATCCAACATGGATGGTATGTTTTTAATCGAATCATCTTTCCTAGTCAGGCGCAATCTTCAAGTTGTTGTCTCTTGTTTTCCACTCAAATCCCCTTTTCCCCATGTTTTGATGGCTCGTTGGTCCCTGCGTTCTTTCCACATGTTGGTCGGTTCAATCACATTTTTCCCAGCTGATTCCCTAGTTTTAAGCGGAGGTTCCCACATGTTTCACCATGCTTCGTACAGGATGGGGCCCCCCAGTTATAAGTTGGTTTATAAACCATTATAACCACCATTAATACTATAGTTATATCTACCATAAATCATGGAATTCAGCCACTTACAAGGCAACTTAGCTATCTTGGGGGCCCCATCCTGTACGTTTTCCCTATGTTTCCTGTTTTTTTTGTGGCTAAATCAGTGGCGACATTTCCCCGTGCCAAGCAACATCGTCAGGTCGAGGGGACCAATACCGCAGCCTGGTTGGATCACCACGATACAGTAAATGATTGTATATGTAAATGTAAATGTATATGTATATAATATAAAAGGATATTATTTATATATAATTATATATATTATATAAAATACATCGTGAAAATAAACAATCAAAAGCGTTCAATACAACACCAGTCAAGGGGTTTCTGATTGTTGTTCTGGTTGCATCATGGTTTGACAGAGTCACAGTATCCTTCAACATTCTAGTTGTGATACCTTCAGTGATAGCCAAAGTATGAACCAACCAAATCAATGTTTACAGAAATATGTGATGATCGGGAATGGAAGATACCTAAGCATGAATACCAAGTTCAAAAGGAACATCCCAGTTTGCTTATGACAGGGGGATCGATGATTGTCCGCCAGAAAGTAAGGATAAGGCAGGCTGGCGGTGCTTGGTACAATGGAAGTATCTCATCATCCATATCTCACAGATGGAAGGTAAAAACCTGGTTGAAATTGCCAACTATTGCCAACCAATCCGGCCCAGAATCATTGATCGACATAAAAGTCTCACAGAAATTCCATACTTGGTGTCTCGCCCCCAGTAGGTACCACGTTAGTTCACCCCACTCGGTTCAGTACAGCAAGTAGAATGATCATCCAGTTTAGAACCATGGCCAATCGGCCAGATACCCTGCAAAACAAAATCTTAGCTGGTGAACGTAGATAATCCCACTGATACCAAAAGACCATTTAGGATTAGTTTCTGCCCATCTAAGATTGCCCTACAAGGTGGTGCCCCTGAGTGTTGTACGTTGGTTTATAAACCATAGTAAGTATAGATATCTATTTATATATATATAATATGCATATACCAACAAAACCCAAACGTGAAATTGGAGTTATTCGCACCGCACCAACTTACCAAACGTGATGTAGTCAGAATCACCACTGTGGATTCACCACCAAGTACTTCGCGATTCATGGTGGGGCCCAAAAAAAGATTGCTTTAAGTTGATTTGGAACTAGTTTGTCTATAGGATTTGTTTAATGGATGTATAGTAGATGTTAGATATATTCATGGTATTTCGATGTTAGGAGTTACGATTTAGATACATCATGAGATATCCAAGTACTTTGTTGGCCTTTATAAACAACCATAACGTTGTTTGAGGTCTCCCCAGCTAGGGGACCATCTTAGAACACACCCAACGCTACTACGCCGCTACGGACGCTGCCTAAAGTTCTCGGGCAGAGACATCACTTCGGCGTAGTAAGTGGTGTCCTGGCCGTGGCACAACGGTGACGAGCCCGTTACGTTTCACCAGGACAGGATGAACCATCTGCAGTTGGGGAACGTGACGGGGGAAAGACGTTGGAATTCCGAAAAGGCTTTGCTGATGAGGACAGCACTGGAGTTGAGAATTCCAAAATGAAATTATCAAATATTCTCAAGAGTTGAGGAATTGGTACACCTTGGGGTTGAGGATTTTTGCAGCATAGCTGACACCCATATCTAGGGATTGGGCTTTTTGAGGGTTTATTGTCACCAACAACCCTAACAATAAGATAATAAGGACTTATTAAGCATCTATAATTGAGTAGATAAAAAAAAAAACAATACGTGGATATGCTGGATATGTTTGGATGAAACCCTGGTGCCGTTTTTTGTTGCTTTTCCCCTTCAAAATATCTGGTAAACAAGAGCAGCTTTGGGCCATGATCACCCCGGCTATGATGTGAGAGGTCCAAACCCATCCCAACAATGGTATTGGTACATTCCAACATGTATCACTGGTTGGTGGTGCAATAACCATCTTGAAGAATATGAAAGTCAATGGGAAGGATGACATCCCATACGTTATGGAAAAATAAAAAAATGGTTGAAACCACCAACCATATCATGCATTCTTGTTTCAAATGATTCCGGGCCGGGGCTCAAACAGTAACAGGAACAAAAGTGGATATTCATTGAGGTGTAGATGAGAACCGGATAGAACCAGCATGCCACGCTCCCAAACAGGGCAGAGAGACTGGCTTAATGAGAACGTGATAGAAGGAGAAATCCCAACCTTGGCAGGGGCTCTTGCCAGCAAGCGCTAAAGCCGAAAAGGGCAGGTCTCATAAAGTGTCAAACAAACAAAAAACAAAAAAATATGACGAACAAATAATCCATCACAGGGTTTCATCAACACAAAGGACCACGGGTTTAACTCGTGAAATTCAGGAATCAACGTAGTCCACTTTCCTTTTGTTTCATTGTGAAACCCATGGGTCATGGGGGATGTCATTCATGGACAACAGGAATCTATGATCCGAATCGGGCTTCTGCCGCGGCGATCTTCTGGGAAATGTTATGGATCATCTGCTCAACCACACTCAGCTCGTTTTAAAACCCCATGAACTATAGACATATCTACCATAGATCCCAGTGAAGCTAGTTATAATATTAGGGGATCCAAGTGTAGGGATGAAACCCTTCCGGTTACCTTTGAAATAGATCACTTTACCCCTTTACCCTATGATTTGGGGGTTGGTGAGTCTACCAATCTACCTGACAGGGCTAACTGGTGCGCCATCTGGTCGTGATTCCCAGCCCCAGCTCCGCCGAGCTACCGCAAGGGCAGGAGGCGTAGAAAGGTCCAACACCTCGTTACAGGTGGAACCTCCATTTCTCAGGATTCATGATGTCTTCCCTACCCGTCCCCAAAATTTTGGGGTAAGAAAAATTGCGTTTATTTGGGTAAAAATGTCGTTATAATTCGGTCTTGTTTTATTCAGGTGTTTTTTTTTTTTAATCATGTTTTATAGGTACCCTTTGGTGTCATCAAACACACATGGCACTGGGGAAATCTTGAACTAGCCATGGAGGTGTGTGAAAATCATCGAATTAAATATGGAATTTGTATGGATTTGTCGCAAACCATACCCTAAATATGGAAACTCACCATGTTATAGCTGGGAAAATCCACTATTTCTATGGTCATTTTCAATAGCTATTTAAAAAATGCATCTCTGGGCCGTCCGGACTGCTGAGAACACCTCCCTGGAAGCCGTTGTCTTCTGGAACATCTGGTGTCAACACCTGGCAGGGGCAGCTGTTCAGTCCTTGGGCGTCAAGTTGGGGTTACAAGTGGATATAACTACCATGGTTATAAACTCTCATAAGTTGAGATATAACCCCTTTTGTCCTATGGTACCCTATGGTTATATAACCCGTACAATCTGAACTCGATTGGGGTCAGTGCCAGTCACTATAGCCCCCTAGCCGCGAAGAGTATATTCAAGAGGTTAGTCATCAACATAGCCCAATGATTCCTGCATCACGTTGGTTTTCCTCAAGATCAGGTCACGGTTGAGTTGTCATACTGAAGATGGTTTGTATCCTACATGATATGGAAATTGTGTCTATACATGTGGTCAAACATAAATGCATAATACATATCTATCTACCTGTCTGTCAATTAAATATATATATATATATGTATACATAATGATGTTACATATGTGCATTTGCACGTGAACGCATATAGAACACAGTATTTCTCATAATTTAATGATACCAGCATATATACGTCTTATACATGTTCATATCATGGCCAATGTTAGATACCCTGCAAACAAACATGTTTTTTTAAAAAATCTGGTGAACGTAGATAATCCCATTGATAAACCAAAAAAAAAGGTTGGAGTAGTTTTTGTCCATCTTAAGACTGACCTATCAACTGGGTCACGTAGAGAATCACCATTAACCCACTACTAACCTACATGTTCATAGACGTTCACCATCACTGACCTAGACATGTATTGTCACACTCCCTGAAACAGCGGAACGCCCAACGATGGGATACCGCACCAAAGGTCCGAACTTAATATCCTTGGCACCACCTGCAGCTACCGAAGATATGAAACAGCGTCACTTTAGGTGGTGCCCCCACGAGGTATGTGAATGTTGGTTTATAAACCATAGTAAATATAATATATATATATATATATTTGTATCTATCTATCCTAAACCAAAGTGAAATTGGAGTTATAAACGCACCCAACTTAGCAAACTATGGGGCACCACCTTGCAAGTATTGTCATTTGCATTCATATTGTCATTTGCATTCATGTGCATATCATTTATCCAACTTGACCAACTTATAACCTTCCATACAAGCAGTGTAAAACCAACATCTACGGAAACTAAATATCATAGACTACCAAGTACAGTAGTGTTGAACAACAATAAACCAACATAAACCAACCATATTTTGATGGCTTATTATGTTCTATTTATGGTAAATCAGAGGATGGTTGATTTACTTTACTAACATGAACCAGGTAGTCATTCTGTGGCAAGATATCTCTTGGGATGTTCATTCCTAAGGCTTCAGGGACGAAACTGAGCGCGGTTTGGCCCCTCAAAAGTAAAATGGCAACACTGCAATTTTATGATGTGAATTTGAATTTCTGATTGGACATTGCCATCTCTATGTACTGGTTGGTTGGGAACAGGATTCCCCGTTCATGGATTGTGATATTCTCCACTTAATATCGGTGAGTATAATCCCCAAGCTATTTATCAATCGACCATCATTATATTCACTTAATTTCACTTCTATATTCCCCAATATGCTAATGGTTACACATGGTATAAAACTCGAAAAAATCCACCCACCGGGCTTAAGCCGTGCTGTTTCGGACCGGGCCCACGGACGATCCAAGTTGATCATTTCCAACAGGTCCACTGTGGTGTTGGCACAGACCTAGCGGGTCCAACAAACCTGGAATGTTCTATGGGTATTGGATACATCATTGGATGGTTAATAAACAATAGCAAGAATAGACTCAAATCTATGGTCCCAAGAGCTCCTACAGACTATAGATAGATGGATAGATAGATAGATAGATAGATCGATAGATATGATTGATTGATTGATTGATTGATTGATAGACAGATAGGTAGGTAGGTAGGTAGATAGATAGAGATATATAGATAGATAGATAGATAGATAGATAGATAGATAGATAGATAGATAGATAGATAGAAAGATAGATAGAACGATAGATAGATAGATAGATAGATAGATAGACAGATAGATAGATAGAAACATTAGATAGATAGAATAGATAGATAGAATAGATAGATAGAATAGATAGATAGACAGATAGATAGATAGAAACATTAGATAGATAGAATAGATAGATAGAATAGATAGATAGAATAGATAGAATAGAATAGAATAGAATAGAATAGAATAAAATAGAATAGAATAGAATAGAAAAGAATAGAATAGAATAGAATAGAATAGAAAAGAATAGAATAGAATAGAATAGACGAGATAGAGAGATAGATAGATAGATAGAAAGATAGATAGACAGACAGATCGATCGATAGATAGATAGATAGATAGATAGAAAGATAGATAGAAAGAAAGAGAGATAGAACGATAGATAGATAGATAGATAGATAGATAGACAGATAGATAGATAGAAACATTAGATAGTAGATAGATAGATAGATAGATAGACAGATAGATAGATAGATAAATAGATAGATCGATCGATAAGTAAATAGATAGATAGATAGATAGGTAGATAGATAGATAGATAGGTAGATAGATAGATAGATAGATAAATAGATAGACAGATAGATAGATAGATAGATAGATACATAGATAGACAGATAGATACATAGATAGACAGATAGATAGATAGACAGATAAATAGATAGAAACATTAGATAGTAGATAGATAGATAGATAGATAGACAGATAGATAGATAGATAAATAGATAGATCGATCGATAAGTAAATAGATAGATAGATAGATAGGTAGATAGATAGATAGATAGGTAGATAGATAGATAGATAGATAAATAGATAGACATATCGATAGATAGATAGATAGATAGATAGATAGATAGATAGATAGATAGATAGATATATAGATAGATAGATAGATAGAAAGAAAGAGAGATAGAACGATAGATAGATAGATAGATAGATAGACAGATAGATAGTTAGATAGATAGATAGATAGATACATAGATAGACAGATAGATACATAGATAGACAGATAGATAGATAGACAGATAAATAGATAGAAACATTAGATAGTAGATAGATAGATAGATAGATAGGTAGTTAGATAGATAGATAGATAGGTAGGTAGATAGAATGGTAGGTAGGTAGATAGATACCAACCATCCATCCATCATTGGATCCTTTAGTTTGGATCCCGTTTATCCACCAAGGCAGACAGCAACTGTACCGGCTAAGAATGGTGAACTGCCTGGCCTTGCTATTTGTGCAAAAAATGGTGAAACCCAAATGGTCATTTATATATATATATAACTATCTACATAATTATCTCTCTCTCTCTCTCTCTCTCCAATCTCTATATATATATACATACATACATATATATATATACATACATACATGCTTATTATGTATATGGTTGTATATGTATACATACATATATGATGTTTAGGGTAAATGTACATAGGTAAACCGTGCTTTAAACAAATACTGTACCTGTTTACATTTACCACAAAGATCACTGAAATGCAAGCACATACAATATTCCCCGCCCCTCCCCCTTCTGATTGCTGGTTTATGTTCACCAATCCAACTTGCCATCTGGTTATGACTAACATAGCCATGGTAAATCACCATTTTGTAGCTAGGTAAACCATCTATTTCTATGGGTCATCTATACCATGGCAAACTGTTAGTCATAACCAGAGGGTAGTTCGATATATCCACCATGAACTCCTCAGCCCGAAAGCCCTTCTGTTGGACAGATCCACCATGATACCAATCGTGAACCCATACACGTGTTTCAATACTAGCCCCTCATGCATCAACATTTTAAATGTACCGTACTTGTCCTACATCATGTTAAATCCACATTTTAGCTCGCTAAATCACCAACTAAACCATTAGGATAGAGGCCCAACACTTCCATGGTTCTGACAGGAATCCTGCCTCCTGACAATAAGTCAAACATAGCTTTAAGCGGCAAAAAAAATAGATAACGACCAACTATAGATATCATAGAAATACACCACCAAGTAGAAAGGTCTGGAGTGTGGAGTAGACATGTTTACCGCCTCTATGTTGGACATGTTTGTAGCGGCAAAATCATGGAAACCATTCTGGGAATAGTTCAATCACCATTTTTCATGGCATTAACTCACCATTTCTCCAGTTTAAATCTTCATCTTCCATTAAGTCAATGGGAATTTCAGGATCCTAAAATGGAGGTACTGTACCATATTTCAGGCCATATTTTCTGGGGATATTCTCTTACATAGGCCTAAACAATAGGCCTTATATATGGTCGGTACCTCCAATTTAGGTTCCTGAATTCCCATTCCCATAGGATCCATGTATGGTATATATGCTAACATTGGGGGTATATTGATGGTACATGGATCCTATGGGATTGATTAAGCAAAGATGGTTTCCCATCGCCCGGCCCCGTGCCCAGCCCCGTGCCTGCGCTCCGAGGCTCACTCCGTCCTGCATGGTCTCACAGAAAGGAGCCCACCTGAGCACAGATCCGAGCCCAGGCGACCTTCAGAAGAAATGAAGGTTTATACGTATTGTAACTAATGGGGATGGTGATTGAATGGTGATTATATGCTTCACACATTACAGTAATAGAACATGTTCATAACCATAATAATACATATCCAGGACACATATATAAACATAAATGTGTATATATATATATATATGTGTATATATATATGTATATATATATATATGTATACGTATATATATATATATATATGGATCCAAACACTGTCTGAGAAGGTACGGCTAAGCCTCCAAATGATAGTCAAATATATCCCAGTCCCACTTCCTAAGAAGGTACGTGGATCGAAAGGGATAAACAATGGGGATGGTGATTGAATGGTGATTTAATCTGGTGATTTTAGTCATGGTGGTTTAATGATAATGGTGATTTCATTGTGATTGAATGGCGATTTAATAGTAATTGAATGGTAACTGATGGTGATTATTGATGATTCCTTTAGGAAACCCAAGCCATAAACGAGTACCATGACTGGGGATGGTTTGAATCCCGCCCGTAAAAAAGTGTGCTTTTATTTTTATGTATGATTGGGTTTAACACATGAATCATATGATTTAAACTAGGTAACCAAGATTCTAAATTGGGATCTAACCAATTCGGATTGGTGGGTGTTGAATATGAGTATGTATCTTAACTAGTATGTGGTTGGGAAACTCTTGGTACCTCCTTTGCTCCCTGTTTAAAAGGGAATATGAATACCCATAGCTCCCGAGCTCCCTCCTAACCACTCGATAGTTAATGTCATTCAAATACAATGTGAGGTCCCCCAGCTATAAGTTGGTTTAGATTCGCCCCAGTAGCTATATAGTTATTTGCGAACCATAAACCATAGTGAAATTGGAGTTATTTGCACCAACTTAGCTATCCAACGGGGGCCTCACATTGTAGGAGGATCACGAGGATCACGACTCATTCTTCGGGTGTTTTGTGGGCTTCATGGGATCCATTGGTAAAGGCAACCCGGAATAGGAAACCATAGGAAAATGTGAGTTTAATGGGATGTATAGCTCATTTATGATGGCTAAGTTGGTGCAAATAGCTCCAATAACTATGGTTTAGGTGATTTATCAAACTAGTTAGTGGGCTTATAACCAATTTATAAATTGGGGGGGCACCACCTCATATATATATATATACATATATATATATACACACACACATGGTGCGCTAGTCCCAGGAATCAGGGACTTACGACGCGAGGCTTATCCACTTCCCAAGTGGGATGAAGCGTAGTCATGGTTGTCACCGTTGTCACCCAAAATAACTAACTGTATGGCTGTTTACCCATCTTTGACAGGAACTTAGATGGATCGTCATATGATGTCATATGTATATAACTGTGATATATATATATATATATTATATTATATATATATTATATATATATAAGATATGTCCCCCACTTCACATTTTAGATGGCATGAAATGGCCTATAAATTGGCTGCCGTTGATCCCCCGGTTGATCGGATGCCACCACCGAGGTCCCAGCACGATATCCGTGCGAGGCGTCAAAGGAAGCACGGTGGCCATAGGCGAAGCATCCAAACCTGGCGAAGAATCCCGGCAGTGGACAACAAAGGGCCTGAATTATACTAGTTGGTTATACCTTAGTGGTGTATATATATATATATATAATATGTATTGATGTGTGTATATATATATATGTATCGCTCATTTTTTTGAGCCAGTTATTTATGCTTATAGGGCTGTAACTGTGTGTTAAAGCCACGTAACAATATTTGGCATACTGGGTCCCTGTTTGGAATGTTGGACGGATATAACCCATAATTTGTGAGGATGGAACGGATATAACGGATATTTCATAGGATTTACCATCCAGTATTCAAACATGGCTAGATTGGAAATCCACTATAGCTGGGAAAATCAACTACACGTGGGCGATTTTCGATTGCCATGCTTGATCAAACCTGTAGTTTCTATTCAGTTTCAGTCTTCCAGAACGATTTTTCATTTATTCCCAAGCATAGACCGAGTATTTGGCTTAAGAAACCATTTGTTTGGCTTAAGAAACCATTTGTTTGGCCAATTGGTTTACAATACCCGTGTGGACGCTTGGAATGTTGATCCTTTGAAAGAAGGCCCCCATAGATCATATGTGCAAGATGATTTAACCCACAAAAAATGTATATATTTACCAAAGAAGCATTAGCATCTATAGTCTATAGCTAATGTAGGACTAAGTTGACTGATCGCTAGGTAACGGATTGGGCTTCTATGGTCAATGTATCTATAGTTTGATCGGAATGAAACCAACGTAAAGGTGCTCTGTAAGTTGATTGATAACCCACCATATTCCAGTTAGCAAACTTCTTAAACTTTCTCGATTTCTAAAACGAGTCAAAATGTGCGTTCCCATCGTCTTCGAGATTTCCACATCCCATTAGTGGGTTTTCAAATTACCCTCTGATACCCTCTGGTAATTTAACGGAGAAAAATGGCAAATCACCATGTTTCATCGGTGAATCGGTAAATCATCATGAATCATATTGGGTAAAAATCCCATTTTCCCTCTTATGGCACATAGCCATGGAAAATCCATTGTCAACTTGCTGGTGCTTAGTAGGGAATGAGGGAATGATCAATAATCATCCCATTCCCCCATTCCCATCCATTCCCTGCTAAGCACCAGTAAGTTTGAATGGGAAAATCATCTGTAAATGGGCCATGGCTTTCATAGCGAACAGGGATGACGAACCCACAGCTATTCAATGGCTAAAAACCATCAGCATTCCGAGAGCAGATTCTCCTCCAAAAGAGTGTGTATATATATGAATATATTATATTCAATTATAGATGTAGTGTAAAATTGTAATATTATAATGGTGATGAATGTTACAATATGAATAACATATTGATCATTGTGTGTACAATGGTGATACTTCATGGTGAGACAAAAGGCTCTAAACTCCTCCCGTGATACGGAGGAGTAGACTCCAACACTCTTGATGTGAAGGTGATCCAATCCTTGATGTTGATGTATTGATGTCCACCTCTTTTCAACATCACATGTATATATATATATATATCATTAAATATATATATATATATATTTACATATGCATATGCATATATATATATATGCACTATCTATCTATATATTTCCCCTTAAAATGGTGGAATTTAACATCACAACTACCGGAATTGTCTGCGCCATGATCCGCAGGTTTCACCTGTGAGGGTTCCGTCCATGTCTTGGAACAGCAACTGGTCCAAGCCTCAGAGAGCGCGGCCGGGGGCCGTTGGGCCGTTGGGCCCGGTGTCTCTAGGGGGTCACGGTGTACCAGAACTTGGGATCTGAAAAAAATGGTGGAAACCATGGTGATATTGGTTCAAGACTTGGGGCTATGGGTGTCATCAACATATATCAAGAATGGAGGATACAACCTGCGAGAATGGAATCAACATAGTTGGAAAGATAGGCATCAACAGCTTCATGACCCCTCGCATCTCTGGAAGTTCCCGTAGTAAGGGTGGTGCAGCGGCGGGTGCTGCTTGGGTGCCCTTAGGTCCAGGGGCAGCAGGAAGTCAAACCACAGTCCTCGCACAAGGCTTGGGTGCTGCCTTGGAAGTGGATTGGAGGAGTAGGTGCCAGTCTTGGACCTTGAGAGCATCGCCAGCCAAGGCGATGGAATCCCGGTCTGACATTGTTGACACAACGCCACATCCGTGGGCATCTTTGCCAATCCTGGGCACCTTTCAGCCCTGGTTGTGGAATCCCAACATTGTTGCAGTAACAGCATGCCCACCGCTTGAAGCACATGGACCTCGAGCATTGAAACAAACAAGTGGCTCATGAACCGCAGGGCGTGCATTAACTTGCATGTTTGTTCTTGGATCATTGTGCCACTTCAACAAATCGAACTGTTCGCTTCAGCTATCTTGTCTGATAATGGTATTGAAATTCTATACCGCCTTGTCATGTTCAACAAATTGAACTAACAACAAGTATGAAAGAATAAGTGGAATATAACTTCTAGGACAACATAAAGTGTCTTAGTTAATAATACGTAACTTTAACGAGTCACAACAAACGGCCCACAAACCCTCGAGCAAACAAAAATGAAGGACTCGGTAGCAGGTTGTGGGACACTGTTCATGAACTGCCTCGAATGACAAAATCAGAATATGCAGTTTACTGTTGCATTGGTTGGATCTTGCATCCTTAAAGTCCCATACAATTTGAAGGTTTGTAGTGCAGAAGGTTCACCTGGGTTTGGTGTAGATAGATCTTTACTTCGATGTGGTAACAAAGAAACATACCTGGAGGAGCACCACCTGCAAACAAACTCCCAAATAGACTTGGTAACGTCATCCACACTTGGTGGCACCCAGGAATCGCCAGTGGTTTCGTTCACCCCAGTAGCATGTTTTGGCTAGGAGTCCTGAGGTGAAGTGACCCACTGACCCACTGAAATCATCCTGGCTAGTTCACCAACTAGGAACAAATGATTGACTTCTGTTTATTCGGCAAAAGATGCAAAGAACCTTATCTTTTAAAGCGCGGCATAAGGTATTTCGAATCATCCTTTGACGATTTGAACGTGCAAAATCTTAAACAAACAGCGTTGGAAATACAAACAAAAACACAATCACCTCCAAAGTCATCGCCTGCAAGATCCTTCAGAATACAATAACTGCATATATTTGGATTTTCTGAAGGTACTAAGGACAGTAAGACATGCCCAGTTTCCAAATAAACCATGAGGAAACCAAAAGCAGCCAACCAGCTGTTGAGTCAAAACATTGTAACTGGCCAGCCTCGCATCTCATTCTTCCAGTTGGTGGTGAAATCTACAAATATCGAAGGCTCTGCATCCATTTTGTCCCCATGTTTCTTGATTAGACTGGCTAAGTCCATGTAAATTACACTAACTTTGCTTGGCTAAGTCCATGGTTTGGGGTGCCCTTTCTTGAACCCCGAGGTTTTCCAAAATGGGGGTGCCCGTAGGTATCATCCATTTCATTTTCAGATGTTCCATTCTAACACATCCATTTTGGGGTACCCGGGTACCCCCATTTATGAACCCCCCACGGTTTCAACCCCCGACAAACGGCGCCCCTGCGGCCCCCGACCCATGCAGCCGCCGCCCGTACTCTTGCAGGGGCTGGCACGGCCGCCGTAGGACTGAGAGAAAGGAGGCCGGAGAGATCAAAGTATTTCAGGGGATGTAATGGATTAATGGGGATATATACGGGATTTAACCATCAACAATAGGGATTTAATGGGTTTTCAAGCAAGGTGTTGTTTCAGAGTTGGCAAAGTTGTTTTCGGTCCGAGAATCGTAGAATATGGTACACACGTCATGATATATCATAGTTGATAGGGGTCATAAACCAACTCGTAGCTGGGGGAAATCATAACATTTCAACGGGTTTCAATTTCCATGATTGGGGTTTCATGGGCTTCAACAGAGATATGGCAGTTTCAATAAGGATTCAATCACATGGAAATCTGGAAGAACAAGGTTGAATCCATAAGGCATGCATAAGGGCTGATTGCGGTTAATGACTTAGAAAAATAATGCCTTATTTGAAGGGTACAATACGGTGCACCAAGCAGTTTTTCAAGTTAATTAATAACTATATATGTATATATGTAACTGTCGGGTGCATGGTGGATACATTGGTTTGTACATATCGCCATCAAAATTGCAAGTATTGAATTCGAGGTTTACCCAGATTAGCGAGCATCAATTTCCCATATTTTCATGGACACTTACCCTGGCCAATCGTTGATACCCCGCAACATTTTATTTTATTTTACTGGTCAGGCTAACAAACACATCCTTTCCACAGTATTGCAAAGATTAGTGACTAGTGCGTTCTACATTACACCAGTTCCTTGTCCAATATTTTGATGGCTTATTGACATGTATTCATGGTAAATCATAGTTGTTTATCACCAGCGTTCCATCAGCACGTCGGCAGACTGGGAGAGCGCTGGATTCCGGCCAATGTTGAACAGCAGCACTCACAATGGATGCAGCCCCGTGTCCAAAAAATTGTAAAGGTTGTCAATGGGTTCCAGTTGTTATGGGTTTCACAAGTAAGTTATAACTTGTTTATATCTCGTGTAAGTTGTTACTTTGTGGAAATTTGTTTTTAGGCAAAATTAAATTAAAATCTTCTTTTTGCGATTTTTTAGGAACAACATTGTGTATAAGCCGGTATTTTTTCGCCTTTTGTGGTTGAGTGCACAGATGCTCGTATTGGGCAGTAAGCATGAATTGGTTTGGCATGGAATGCGCTAGTGAATTTTGCAGGTGAAGCTAGGGTGGGCTGATTCATCTCCGCCTCAACCTGGGTTGCCAAAGTCCAGTCGTCAACATTCATTTCCTCAAAGTTTGGCAGCAGCAGTTTGGGATCCAGTGCGGCTCAGCACGTGACGAGCTGTAGCGGCAAGTTGAACAGAAGTTTATAGACATGTATACATAAGGGACCAGACACAAACCGCGTTTGTTATGGGTCTACCAAACACATGCGCGTTTGCTAGGTTTCTACGTTTTTTTGGCAAGCACATGTGCGTTTGTAATTTAAAAAACAAATGCATACGCGTTTGGAGTTCCACATGGTATACCGAACACATTCCACACACATCCCAAACACATTCAGCACACATTCCGCACACATTCGCGTTTGGCGCACTTAGCGTAGCAAACACATACGCGTTTGTTGAGTCCTGTCACCAAACACATACGCGTTTGGAAGTTTTTTCCCCACCTGCCAGGTGAGGGTTGTTAGATTTTATCACAGTTGTTCTCCTCCTCCTCCTCGGCTAGCTGTCCTCCTCCTCCTCCTCCTCCTCCTCCAGTTTCTCCTCGACCATGTCTGCATCAACTTCCACCTCCACTTCCGCCTTGCCAACTCTTCGCCAAGCTCTTTTCCAACTCTGTTAGCAAGCTCTTTGCCAACTTCCCAGCTCAGTGTGCACCGCTGGACCTCAACCTGGGACCTTCCCAGCTCAGTGTGCACTGCTGGACCTCAACCTGGGACCTGACCAGCTCAGTGTGCAGCGCTGGACCTCAACCTGGGACCTTCCCAGCTCAGTGTGCACCGCTGAACCTCAACCTGGGACCTTCCCAGCTCAGTGTGCACCGCTGGACCTCAACCGGGGACCTTCCCAGCTCAGTGTGCACCGCTGGACCTCAACCTGGGACCTGCCCAGCTCAGTGTGCACCGCTGGATCTCAACGGCCAGATAGAATGCCAGAAGATATGCCAGATAGAATGCCAGAAGATATGCCAGATTAAATGGCATGAGATATGCCAGATAGAATGCCAGAAGATATGCCAGATAGAATGCCAGAAGATATACCAGATAGAATGCCAGCAGATATGCCAGATAGAATGCCAGAAGGTATGCCAGATGGAAGGCCAGATAAAATGTCAGATAGAATGCCACAAGATATGCCAGATAGAATGCCAGAAGATTTGCCAGATAATATGCCAGAAGATATGCCAGATAGAATGCCAGAAGATATGCCAGAACATATGCCGGAAGATATGCCAGAAGATATGCCAGAACATATGCCAGAAGATATATCAGAATATATGCCAGAAGACATGCCAGATAGAATGCCAGATAGAATGCCAGCAGATATGCCAGATAGAATGCCAGATAGAATCCCAGAAGATATGCCAGACAATATGCCAGAAGATATATCAGAATATATGCCAGAAGATACGCCAGATAGAATGCCAGATAGAATGCCAGAAGATATGTCAGATAGAATGCCAGATAGAATGCCACAAGATATGTCAGAAGATATGCCAGAACATATGCCAGAAGATATGCCAGATAGAATGCCAGAAGATATGCCAAATAGAATGCCAGATAGAATGCCGGCAGATAGGTCAGATAGAATGCCAGAAGATTTGCCAGTAAGAAAATGTATAAATGTCATGGTGGGGATCACAGGAATTAAAGTAATTCTCATATTTCCACAAAACACACACGCTTTTGTCCAAAACCTTACTTTCCTCACCCCCAACAACTCTAATTCACCCGTCCCAGCCAGCAACCCACGAGCGCATTGAGTTTTATTTTTTGCTGTGCTTGCAGCAGGGTGCAGTCCTATGCTTCCCCAATCATTTCGATTTTTTTGTATTGACGTCCGACAATCATGGGTTCTCCGCAGTAGGTACAGAAAACTTTGCCAGTCTTGCACGGCCAATCGCCTTGCAACAGCCTGCTCCGGAGCCCCCGAATCAGCAGCCATGCTTCAAAACTTCCGTTTCATGAACTCTAGTCGCACATGCCTTCAAAAACGTTCAAACCTGCTTGTTTTTTCTCCCACGGAACCTGAACACAAAAAACACTCATGAAAGTTAACTTGTATATTTTTTTACTATTTCGTTTATAACTTGTTGCCATGAAAACTTTAACTAATGTTATAACTTCATGTCTTAGTTACAACTTCAACATGAGTTATGAAACTTATAATCTATGTTAACCCTGCTTCTCAGTTAACTTACGAAGTTTATTACATAGCTTATAACTTGGGGGTACCACCTTGTACAAACCTGTGCAGCTTCTCAAGGCGATCGAGCAAACTGGAGATAGGTCGATCCTCCAACAACGCAAGATATTGCGTTTCAATCTTAATCTGCATGTCCCCTTTCTCATCCGAAGGCAATCCCAGGTATGCTCTCCGCATCTCCCGCCAATTTTGACGGGATGAACGTTGGACACTCGGTTGGATCGCCCTCGGGCACCGGAAACGGCGAGCCATCTGCGGCAGCCTCGTCGAGAGCCAGGCTCAGCGAGGTTCCTAGCAGGTGACTGAGTTGTTTATGGTTGAATAGCCATATCCAAGGTTTTCACAGGATGTGTTCTGAGTTCAGTGGTGTGTTATCATCACTTTCCATCACCATGAAATCCCAGTTAACATGAAATCCATTCAAATTCTCATCTTGTAGTTTGTAAAACCCTCATTACCCTCTTGTAATTTAAGCTATTGAACATGGCCCAGTCGAAATAGTGAATTTTCCCATTAAACATTGTGATTTTCGATAGTTATGTAAACGTTTACCAGAGGGTATCCCTCGATTATATTACCTATTGTTCATTGGCTAAATGATGTTAAACTCTGATTCTTTATGGTTAAGCCCCCAAGTTCCATCATGTTCCCAGGTGGAAACTCCAAGTCTCAGAGTGGATTGGATCATTTTTGCTACGTGGACATAAATAAATTGTGCCTATTCCCCCATATATATATATATATATATTTGTTATTGATTTTCCCAGGAACAAATGTCATCCCATCATTTCACCATTTCGTTTCTTGGCCAAATCCCCCAGGTTCCGTCATTTTCCCCATAATTTTCCTTACTCAACTGGCCAAAAATTGGGGGGTAGTCCGGTAGTCCGCAGTATTTCCCCTCGACAGTTGGTTTCCCTAGCTTCAGCACTGGGTCCCCCGGACATCGTCCAAGATTTCAGTACTCAGCTCGAAACGAGCGTCCAGGTCGGTCTGCGAGTTTTGGGGCCCCCCGTCAACGAGTTCGCGTGAAGCGTTGCCGAAAAACTATAATCTTCATGGATGATATTCGATGGTGTTTATAAACCAACTTATAACGGGGGCATCATCCTGTGGGGTATTCATATAATACAAAATTATGTGTATACATATATATTATTATTTATCCCTATGGATCCAAACACTGTCTGAGAAGGTACTCGGATCCATCGGGTGTGTATATGTATATACATATTGTTTTCGTAATTGTTGTTTGATTATAGACAATAATGTGATAAGGATACTTTGTTTGAATGATTTAATCAAATCATAATGCAATCTATAGATACATATAACCATCTAATGATAATGTAATCTCTAGAAGTAGATTATGGACAACCAGTTATGAATTGCTCACCATATGATAATAATTCCATATGTTCTATGGATATATGATATATGGACAGATATATCATGATATATCTATAACAATTTCATACCATTGCTAGTGTGGATGATGATTGTAGAAGTGTAACTAGATAGACTATGGATAATAGACAGCTAAAATGATTAAGTGTAGTGACATATACCCTCTGGTAAACGTTTACATATCTATGGACAATCACCATTTTTAATGGGAAAACTCACTATTTCTATGGCCATTTTCACTAGCTATTTTGACATAACCAGAGGGTACTGACTATTGAACGGGCAAGGACTCCATCCTTATCATTTCCCTCTGCAGAAGATGAGTCATTTGACAAGATAAATGGACGGATGAATGGACATGGAATGATACAGGATGGTGCCCCCCAGTGATGTTTGTTGGTTTATAAGCCCCATTAGCTATAATTATATCTACCATAAACCATAGAATTCACCAAGTTATGTGCGTCAACTTAGCTAACTATGGGGCACCAACTTGTAGGTCCTTATAGAATTTATCTCGATGTCACAGCAAAACGATGGTTGGGATAATCCCCAGCACCATTTTAGAGGGAAAATGATGATGAACCAGTGGAAAAAAATGGGGTCTTCCCATGAATTTTCAGATTAACCCACAGTTTTGACATATTCTCTACAAGGTGGTACCCCCCTAGTTATAAGTTGGTTTATAATCCCCATTAACTATATATAGATATAACCCCCTAATCAACCCTAGTTATTGGACTTGTAAACCAAGTTAGCTAACAATGGGGCACCACCTTGTATGAACCATGATTAAATTGATCTTCGGATTCCACATTTCAGGAAATTAAGCACCAGTTTGAGGCAGCCCTCACCCAAATGCTGTTCGGGGTCTACTGTTTGTTCCGCAATTGGGGCGTCGCACTAGTGCAGTCACCAAATGCTCAAGACAAGGCATTTATAACATTTATGCATTTCAGGAAGAGTTGCCGTTGTTGCCAAATAATCCAAAGAATATATCCAGTATAAATGGTATTCATCTTTATTCAACCTGCATAAAGATATACCATTTATAGTGGTGGTTTTTTTCCCAGCCCTAGTCACGATTGGCTCATGGGATCCCAGGGGGTACCTGGGATAGAGCTAGAGGTAATAGAGATGGTACAGTTATGGCCAGTCATTAGTTATAACTGGTTATAAATGGGATTATACATCTTATAAATGGGGTTATAAGTTATAAGTACTTATAACTGGTAAATGGCCATAACTGTAGTAACAGAAGTAGGAGTCTTAACATATCTTAAAATTATAGTCCTGGAAAAAAAATGGATGGGAATGGCCTATCTCACACATAACTGCCATGTGATCCACTTCCCGGAGAAGTGGAATGGCCTGGCAAGAGGGGGTCGGGGTTCAAAGATGTCTCCTCCATCTATTCCGACAGCAGAAGTCAATGTAATATCATATATATATATAATATGATAAAATCATCATAGATCTGAAAACACTGTAACAGACTGTAGCACACTAAAATCTCTTGAAAACCCTATAAAACAACCATATATTGCTTTAAAACATAAACAAACTCTATAAAGGTCACTACAGACTCCTCATGAAAACAGAATAAAACATTTTAAAAAAAACAAGAAGTTCCATTTGGGAGTGTGAAACACAAGACCATCAGCACTTTTCTTGCTGGATACCCAGAGGTACCAAGGAACGCTCCGCGGGCCTCATACCAAGTGGTACGAGTGAAGGTAGCTGGGAAGTTCACCTTCCACGACGGAGGCTTCGTGGCTGGACCCTTTTCGGGATGGTTTCACCAGAAAAAAACATATGGTAATACGGTGGTTAATAGTGGTTAAATAGACTATTAGCATGTGTTTTCATTATTGTACTTAATGGGCTACTATCGGTAAAGAGTCTCAAGAGTGGTCAATTTATATGTGGATAACATAGTTTAAACATCTATGAAAAGATATTCGTTGATCAGCAAAGATAGTAAACTTGTTGATTTTGAAATGGCGAAGTCCTAGCGAAGTCCTGCGGAAGCCACGCTTCCATTGTTTTGTCAGTCCTAGCCTCTTTCTTGTCAGTGAGGTCCTTCTGTGCAGGCGGGGGAAGTGGAACTTTGGTCTTCTGCAAGATTGCAAAGATTTCTTGTCCTTCTCCGCTCAAGTCAACGGTGATGTACTTTCTGCTCATGTCAATGGCAGCATGCGGGGTCAAAACTGCAAGCACAAAGCCAACTGGGTCTGCAATGATCACACGGGAGGCACATGACGCACGCCATGAAACACATATAGGAAACGCACTCCATTTTCATTTGCAAATCATATAGGGACATTGTCTATACAAGGGGGTGCCCGGAAAAAAATGTTGGTTTGTAAACCATAATATATCATAATATCATCTATAAACCATAGTGAAATTGGAGTTCACCAACTTAGCTATCATAAATCAGCTATAAATCCCCCCAAAAAAACCATTTTCCTATGCTTTCCAAAGGGATTTCCTTGGCTAAAAACGACCTTTTTGGGCACCACCGGAGGGTGGTTTCAAGTTTCAACGCGCCTCTGCACCCCACATGTTGGGTGCAATGGCCCGATCCCTGGCGCAGGTCAAGATCTGTAGCCCCTGGTCAACGTTGACAGAAAACTATGGAAAATCACCATGTTTAATGGTTTTTAATGGGAAAACTCATGGCAATAATTGGAAAACTCATGGTAAACGTTTGCATAAAACTAGATGGAAAGATCCACCATGCTATCAATGGGTAAATCCACCAACTGAATGGTCATGTTCAATAGCGAACTGTGAGTCATTACCAAAGGGTATCTTATTAGGGGATCTCACAATTTGTACCATCTGGTTATGACTAACATAGCCATGGAAAATCACCATTTTTAATAGGTAAACCATCTATTTCTATGGGCCATTTCCCATGGCTATGTTAGTCATAACCAGCGGGTATGTGTTGAAAGCATCAACAAATGGGTATATTACCCGACTTTCAGTCAGATCCACATGTCCAACATCAAGTCTATCAGAGATTTAGCAGGATTTTACTATTGTGTCTGCCTACAACATCAAACAACCATTCTGAATAATTAACCATCATTAACCATATCATTATATTATATATATATATATATTATTATCCATCATTAATACCATGATCCACCCTCATTAAGCATCAACTTTCCAAGCGCTGGAAATTCAGACTCGACTGTGATGAAACTTCAGTCCCTGAAGCCTTGAACGGTTCTGAAGCAACGCGGATGATCTCGAACCACTAGCTACCCTCTGGTAATTTAACATAGCTATTGAAAATGACCATTTATAGTGGATTTTCCCATGAAAAATGGTGATTTTCCATAGTTATGTTAGTTTACCAGAGGCTATGTCAATGGCCATTCCAGGATCCGATTCATTGGAGGTACCTACCATATATAAAGCCTATTGTTTAGGCCTATGTAAGGGAATATCCCCACAAAATATGGCCTTAGAATATGGTACCCCAGTGAGCTGTTCACGCTAAGTTGACGCACATAACTTGGTTAACTATGGTTTATGGTAGATATAACGAACTAGTTAATGGGGTTTATAAACCAATTATAACTGGGGGGCACCACATTGTATGTGTATGCTTAAAAAAGGCATAACACTTCGTCATTCACATGAGATATTGACATTGATTTTCACCATCATGTCAATGAGTACAAATTCGGAATCAATCAATCCTCCAAATTCTACAGTATCTGGTTGGTGGTATACCTACCCCTCTGAAAAATGATGAAGTGAGTGAGTTCGTCAGTTGGGATGATGACATTCCATTCCCAACTGAGTGGACATTATTAAAAAAAAAACATGAAAAAGTCCATGGTTCCAGTCACCACCAATCAGATCTGGGCTAAAAAACCCGTCGCTTTTTTTCGCATCGCATCTGGGGATCCCTAACGTCATGCCACAATCGGAGCTCTTGTAATACGCGAAGGTGGTATCTTCGAAGAAGGTCCAACCTGGTGACATCCACCGGTTGAACGTCTACGGATCCACGGAACCGGCAGGACAGCCCGTAGGTAGTCATCAATCATGGCTGGGCAATCCACTGGAAAAACTCTAGCTTTGAATGCAAGATGAAAATCGAACTCAATGAGTCGAAGTCTAGTGATGATGTTCCCTTGGTATTTTTTTGATTACGGGAGAGTAACCAACAGTCGACTTGGGATTTAGACTTCGGCAAATGGAAGTTCTGAAAGGGTAGAAAGTATATCTCACGGGGTGAACCACCATCTCTTATATGTATCCGCGTCAGAAGGGTCGTGACTGAGCTCGTAGCCCAAGCCCTTCTGCATGTGGATGTCCTCATGCACGAGTCCATGAAGGTGCTACTCCCGTTGGCGAAGTGCAAATAACTCCCATTTCACGTGGGTTGAAGTGGTAGATACATCTAATCATCTAGAGATAATCGGAGGTTGCAAACCAACTTATAACTGCTAATATGAGGAATTATATCAACCACTCTCATTATATGATATTATATGATGGTTTCCCTATTCGTTCCTAAATGCTTGTTGAACCAATAATTGGGAATGATATGTTTTTTTTTTCCGCTGCGAAAAATAAAAGGACTAATTGTGTGTTGATCCCAGTTCCACAGACTTACCCAGTCACATATGGAACATGATGAGTAATTCCATGCCCCGATCATATCAAATAGTTCATCCCCATATTAAACCCCAACAATCTAATCTAATATTTGAATACTGCTATGGGGATGAATCAGATAGATAAATACTAAATATCATATCTATCAAATAGTATTAAATCCATATTCCCATGTGAAATAGTGATCCAATACAAAACCAATCAATCTATATATTGGGGAGTGGTAGGACTTCAACGATGTACCATGAGAAAAAGAACAAAACAACACATGCCTTAAGAATTCTTCCCATTCTTCGAGATCCCACATTGAGTTTCTCGGGAAAATGAACGACTGGGTCATCGATGGGTTTCTGGTGGTTGAGCCCTACCCCTCTGAAAAATGATGGAGTGAAAGTCAGTTGGGATTATGACATTACTGAATGGAAAGTCATAAAAGTCCATGGTTCCAAACCACCAACCATTTAGACGGTACATGTTTATTCATTGCGTTCATTGATTCGAACGCCGTATACTATGTACGCTGCCTCTGCGAATTGCCAAGAGGCCCTGTTTTCAATTCCTATGTCAGATCATTGAACATGGCCAATGGATACCCGGCCTTGTTGTTTGCGCTGTTTGCTTACAGTATTAATATAGCCCAACCTGTATATATATATATATGTGTGTGTGGTGGCCCATTAGTTAGCTAAGTTGCTGTATAACATAACTATGGTTAAAAAGGGGGTTATCATGAGTTTCATCCATAGTGATATAATGGGACTATGAACCAACAAAGAGAACTGGATAGTACTATCTAGCAAAAAGACTCAAGTACTCTAAACTATCTGCTACAGGTCCTAGGTCCTAAATTAACTGGATTAAGAATCTTTACTGACCTTGGTATCTTTACTGCTCTAAAGTTTCACCCTTCCCGTCCTTCTCCCAGGGCTGATGGCATGGATTGATGCTCGGTTGCCTGAGGGTGATGGTGCTTGAACAAAGACACAAAAAGAAACGCTTTTGGAACCGGCTTCAACGTACTATTTCGGGTTAAACCCCTTATATTTTCTATTTGATCACATGTCGAACATGTCGTTTTTTTACACTTAGAATATCTTGGAACTGGATGCACGGTTCCCCACAGACATGATGCAGCAGATTTCATGAAGGATATTTGGTGACCACTAGTTTACTAAGTTGTTGGAAATACATGGAAATACGTATATATATATATATAGACTGTGGTTCACTAAGGTTTCTGGTAGACTTATATAATGATATCATTGATATTATCATGATATAGTTAGATGGGTTTCTGAAGCAAGCAAACAACAATCCGGGGGAACCACCGCAGGTATCTGACTCTCAAGACGTTCTTGAAAGCTGTATCAGTTTTGTCTCAATGATCTATTATCTCAATGATCTACATAATAATCAATAAATATCATCTAAAATATCATCTCACTACGAGAATGGTCGTCATCTTTGCTGATGGATCCTTTGGAAATGCTTTAATGCTTTAGCGAACATCAACATTTCACGGGATCCCGATACTGGCAAAGCGCACGACTTGCTGGCGGCGTCACCCACGTAACGTGGGCGTCATTTATTGGGATACTCATGCTGAAAGGGAAAACACGTATCCATTAGACTAACAGATCGATGGAAAATGGACCGTTTATAGGTGATGTACCTCTAAAATAGTGTTTTTCCATAGCTATGTTGGTTTGACAGATAGTATTTGGAATCACAAAAAAAACGTCTGAAGTTTTTCCGAGAAACGTTCTCAATCGCGCGAAACCAAATGATCTGACAATGCTCAGGCCTACTTTGTTTTCTAGACCCCCATTCCCCATTTCGCATGCTCTATGTGTTTTTTTTCTGAAATCCCCAGGCTCCAAAAGACATATCCCAGTGATTCATGCAATCAAATTCTCCCCCATGTTCCATTAAACAAAACAATAACTGGTTGGTGGTTTCAACCTACTCTGAAAAATGATGGAGTGAGTTCGTCAGTGATAATGACATTACTGAATGGAAAGTCATCAAATTCATATTGCAAACCATCAACCAGATAAGGTGATTCATCATGTTTCAGCTCTAAATTTCCAAAAAGTTCGGTCAGAATCTGGCCATCCAGCAACCCCAAAAGCGCCGAGTGACGCAGGGGACATCAAGCGACACTGATAGCCGGGCTTGGTGGCCCAGCAACTCCTTGGCTTCTCATCCGGGAATTGGATTCGAGGATCCTAACAATTGAGGTACTCTACCATACATACAATGTGAGGTCCCCAAGATAGCTAAGTTGGTTTATAACTCCAATAACTATGGTTTATGGTACTTATAACTATAGTTACTGAGGCTTATAAACCAACTTATAACTTGGGGGGGGCACATTGTATAAAACTACTGGTTGGTGGTTTTAACCATCTTGAAAAATATGAGGGTCAATGGGAAGGATGACAACCCATATATGAAATGGGAGAAAATGTTTGAAACCGCCAACCAGACTAGATTTTGCTGGGGGTATATGCCCTTACAGAACCCTTACAGACACCTTATGTGTGGGATTTGGGATTGATTTGGGATTGATTTGGGTCTGCAATGGGAAATATATGATTTAATGTACAGTATTTAACGGGATATTACTGGAATACTGATGGGATATATCCAACCAACTTGATAGGATATTTGGCTAAACAGTTTGCCATTTACCTATTTAAAAAATGTGACTTTCCAGAGCGAACTGTTAGTTTACCAGAGGGTGTGCTTCAAAAAAAATACAAGGTATTTAACAAACCTTAACCAATTTGTAATATGTTGGGATATTACAAATATGGTTTGTTGGTTTGTTAAATACCTTCTACCTATATCTAACAAACAAGGTATATGTTCCTTACCCATAGGATCCATGTTGCTGGTATATATGGTAACATGGATCCCATCAATATACCCCAGTCATGTTAGCTTGCATATACCAGCACCGTTAGGGTCCGTCATGGGTAAGGAACATATAAAACTTAACCATATTTGATATGACTTTTGGGTCTTAAAATGGAGGATCCCTAAAGTTGGCCTTCTTTGTCTTTTTTTTTCCGGAAGCTGATGAATCGTCAGAAACTATAGTTACCCTCTGGTAAACGTTTACATAGCTATTGAAAATCACCATCTTTAATAGGTAAATCAACAATAAATGGGCCATTTTCACTAGCTATGTTAAATTACCAGAGGGTATATGGTGAACTTAAAATATTTATACAACTATTGTTATAGAACCCCCCAATTTCAAGATGCCAAGAAATGTTTCCAGTATGGTATAGACGGTATAGATGCTGTTCATATCTCCTTAATTTCCAGGTTTACAGCTGTTCTATCTTGTAGAATGTTACTATATTGCCTCAAAAGTACCAAGGGAAGGTGATGATGAAACATCAAATATTGGGCTACCTTGGGCTAGCCTATTTCAGACAAACCATATGAATGACTGATCAATAATCCTCATACCGCTGCTGTTGCTTGATTATCCTTGAGATCGTGAACCTTGCTTGGATGCCAGTACAAGCAACATCAAATATATCCACATGTTGGAAGCAATGAAAAACACAAACCAATATTTCAGGTATAGCACTAATACCTGTAATATATAATTATATATATATATATTATATACATATATATATATATAATTGTATATATATATAATATACACGTATACGGTATATCACGCCGTATATCTGTTTTTTTAGTCCCTTAATTTCTATATGGATCCTTCAAGCGTCTATGGATCTGTCGCTGTCGCTCTGAGAGCCCCACTTTTTGTTCACAGTCTGGATTGGAGTCACAAACCTTCGCAGAGGCACTAGCTAACTGGTTCTGAGATGATCTACAAATATCTATATATATATAATATAATATATATAATATAATATATATATAATATATAATATATATATAATACAATATATATATAATATAATATATATATATAATATAATATATATATATAATATAATATATATATATATATATATGTATATGTACACATATGTAGTACATGTACGTATGGATATAATGGATATCCCAATTAAGCAGGCATAAATATGTATATATATATATACACGCATGTATCATCATGAAAATATAATTTTCTAACCCTGGCTATCCACGTATCTGCTTTAAGGAAAAACCATAGAAGAAGGCCATGGGGAAAGGCTCGGGAAACCGTCAATGGTTGGCTTTCACCCCCCAAAAAAAAGATTTGTTCAAACAAAAATCTTATAGAAAGGGGTGCACATAACTCCAATATACTATAATAAGTTGGTTTATGATACTGATACTTATAACTACGTATAGTTAATGGAGTTTATAAACCAACTTATAACTGGGGAGACCCGCATTGTAGAATGGTGTAGAAACCCTACCAACGTGTGGATTTTCCCTTTAATCAATTTATGAAAACCAACACATTGCAATTTCATTAAAAAATCATGTCTGAGACAACTCCAGAATTCCTGGATACACATGAGGCAGTTCTTCAACCATGAGTCCATACGGGTCATGTCGAAATACCCACGATGGAAGAAAACATGCACCACCAAAAGGATGGTTGAAACCCTCTAAAATCCCGATAAATAGTGGGATGTAAAAACCACCGTTTTCAACTGGTGCAGGATTTCGCAACCATCCATAGATTCCTTTCATAATATGATCTGCCAGTTGATTCCTACTGCGGTGGCAATTTTCGAATCCACAGTTATGGCCATTTATTAGTTATAACTGGTTATAAATGGGATTATACATTCTATAAATGGGGTTATAAGTACTTGTAACTGGTAAATGGCCATAACTGCACAAAACCTTCTCCGCTCTCTTTCTCGGTCTCGCGGATCAAGATCTATCTGGAGAAAGACATGGGGGATCTATCCAACAAGAATGGGGGTATAAAATAGCTTCGAACCAACCATCCAACCATAGGGGGATATAGTGAAGCCACCATAAGCCACCAACAATGGCATTTGGGTTCGTTTATGTTCGTTTAATAATACGGTCGTTTTTCGAAGGGAACATGCTGTTGAATTACAGAATTACAGTAGTAAGGGGGTCATGAGGTTGCCAACTGTGAGACGAAGCCATGTGTCTCTTTTAGGTACATCTCTCTTGGCTTCCCTTTCAGGTCTATCAATCTCTAGTACCTCCAGAATTGATGGAAACAACAAGACACACAGGAATCCAGCACTTGTTTCCCTCGATATATCTCGATATAGCGTGTCAAATCCTAGTCGCACTTTGACTCTCCATGTTACAGTCCCATATGTTGCTGGATAAAACCCCAAGAAATGTCCTTTATATGTATCACCTTCAATCACATTACAGTTACTCAATACCCTCCAGTAAACGTTTACATAGCTACTGAGAATGGCCCATATATTATAGTTGAATTATCTAAAGTGGTGATGTTCTATTGTTATGTAAACGTTTACCAGAGGGTATTCCTCGATTACCTATTGTTCATTGGCTAAAAATGGTGGATCTTTCCAAAAAACAAATGAGTTTTCCGATTAAAAAATGTTGATTTGCCATTAAAAAAAGACTGTTCCCATTAAAGATTGTGATTTTCCCATTAAAAACAGATTGAATGTCCTTCAAACAAACACCACTGCACTCCATCTCTGAGTTGCCATACCCTACGCGTCGGAAATTGGAGCCCGTGTACATGGAGCTGCAGGTCTGGCAGAAACGCTGATCTCAACGTTGCCAATCTTAGATGGAGTGGCTTAGAATGAAGAATGGTGATTTAACAGGATTTAAAGGGATTTAAAGAACGAATGACAGTTTGTACCCGTTGGTAAACTAACTCATGGCTACATGGAAATTGCCATTTATAAGTGGTAAATCATTTATACATATTTATAAATGGAACATTTTACATGACTATTTTAGTTTACTGGAAGGGGCTATACCCCCAATTGATAGGAACAAATCTGTTGCGTATTCTATTCTGTACACATCCAGTCGCTTGACCCAATGGTGAACTACTGAACTATCGCCACTTCAAAATGGGATATGGCCACTGGGTCATTTATAAACCAAGTAGTAAATACAGTAATTAGTATTCATTTAAGGCCCACGTCTGAATGGCTGCAGCCAGGTGATCAACGTCTCAGGATGTTGATCAACCCAGAACGCCATCTGGATGTACACCATATGTGTATTTACATATATTATGTGATTAATATATATATATATATATACATACATATCTCCAATGTATGTATATACACGCAAGATTACATACAACATTATGTAGTAATTATGATGTATAATATACACATACATAGTTACATAGACATGTATATATGATATTATAATATATATATATATGATATATATATTTATATTTATATATAATTATATTTAGATATGTGGATATTATACTGTGTGTTATGAGGTATAGTCACTCATGTTTTTTTGGGCATCCCATCTCCCTTTTTTTGGTTGGACAGAACTCCAGGTGATTCCCACCAGCATGTAGGGATCTGTCAAGGTCTGCGTTCGGCATTGCACAGAGCGACTGCCTTGGTGGCTCCCAGGGGCCCCAGGGCTGACTGCAGGTGCTCCATATCGTGAACACGAAGTTGGTGAACATAACCAGGTAAACTATGGTTTATGGTAGATATAAAATTCATTTAAATTCTATACTCTCAGTCTTACGTTAGTTCATAAACCCATTCATCCTACAATACTATAGTTGTATCTAGCTATCGTCAACGAGTGCCTCACCTTGTGGAAAGTCATTCTCATCATGAGGCTTAGCAAAGCATGTGGGTATCACCAGTCAAAAAGGCTATAAATCAAAACTACTATCGTAATGATGGGCCTAAGTTAAAGTGCACCCTTCAAATGAGTCTTATTTCTTACCTCCATCAAAGAGAGTACATATTGATACACATTAAGCCTTGAGCCATTTTCACCATTTACTTGTGTTTTCCGTCCCACAATTGTGACTCTTTTCGCCGGGAAACTCTGCGAACTCACCTAATCCCATCTCCCTAATATAAAAATACATTGAAGACAGCTGGAATGGGTTCCAAGATGTGTAAATCATCTGCAAAATCATTGTTTCTGCCGGGGTGCTTAATGACTACAGGATACAACGCTTCATTCTCCCAACACTTGTCATCAAAATGGATGTTTCCTCAAATGGACCTACACCTGCAAATTATCAAACATTCGACCATTTTAGTATTGAAAGCCATGGTTTTGGGGATCCGCCATTCCCATACATAAAGAAGGAAAACATAGGAACAGAAACAATAAGACAGAAACAAGGCTGAAAGGAAGGAAGAAAGGCAAGAGAGGAAGAAACGGAAGAGGAAAAAAGGACAGAAAGGGAAACAAGAAAACAAGTAAGGGAAAGAACGGACACACAATTCAAAGAGGAATAAATAACACATGACATGTTGATGAAGCGAGAAATCATATATGATGAATTATGATGAATTTAATGATGAATTATGATGACTTACTATGACTTGGAGGCACCCTCAGCGTTAAAATGTTGACCCTGATAATCAGCTATTCTTTCTACGACAATGTTAGTCTTCCAACCCCGAATAAATGGCAGGGTCGTCATGTTTTTGTTGGAACATGGCAATGATTTGAAATTCCTTCTTCATCTCGTGAAACCTTCCTGGCAAGACTCTTAGTTAAAATTCCACTTCATTGTTAACTCCCCAGCAATCGTGGCACCGGTGGGTTTGCACCAAGGTCCAACATTACAACTCAACCACGAGCTTCACGAGCTCTCAAATTCATCAAACCCCCTTCCCATGAGAGCTCTCTCTCTCTCTATATATATATATGCTATACCCCCATAAGTTCTCTTCTGCACCATACCATGCTCCATGGTGGATGGCGTCATCCCATCCCCAGCCATTGGTGGTTGGAATTGGGGTGCCTTGGCTCTGCCACTGAAGTTACTGAGTAGTCCCTTCCCCCCAATATTAAACAGCCCCAGAAACCACGCTTTAGTAGGGGAGTTACGCATACTTGGCATACTTGGGACCATTTAGGTGGTTTTAATAATTAGGATATATTACAGTTATGGCCATTTACCAGTTATAAGTACTGAACTAACCCCATTTATAGAATGTAGAAAATCCCATAGAAATAACCAGTTATAACTAATAGCCATGGCCATAACTGTAGGGGGATGGGATCGCAAAGTACCCATCCAAGGTTTGACCAGACAATTTAGGGTTGCTGCTCCATCGCCGGTTCAACGGTTTCCTTCCCATCCAGCTATTCCATCGAAGCGGCAGTCAGTTCCCGCTGGCGACGTACCGATGAAGATGGTGTTCCGGAGATACAATCGCCTGCACGATGTGGGGTCGAGGCGAGCACGAGCACGAGAAAAAACCCTCTCATAATTTAACATAGCTATGAATGGAAACCCACCGTTCTGAAAATTCTGAAAATAGGTAATTCATCTATAAACAGGTCATTTTCGCTATGTTATCTTAGTTTACCAAAGGGCAAATTGGGAGTTAGTTTTATATCTACAATATTCTACAATGACTGCTGGACTTGTGTTGGATATATCTACAGTTCAATGCATGAACATAAAGCAACTTGTGATTGAGGAGGGGCACTTTTTCAGCGATAAAATTTTGACCCTATCCCAACAAAGCTGCAACCCCAAAAGTACCTGGACATTCCTGAATATGTCCAACCATTCCCAAAAAATCCAACCACGGTTTGCCAAATTCAAAATCATCCAGCAAAGATCTTGTAGATGTTGCCAGAACATGCCAGAAGTGGTTAGTAATTAGCAATAAGTGGGGTATATCCCTACATATCCCAGTTCCAACTGGCATGAAAGTGGGCTACTATATAATGTTTTTTTAAAGGTTACAATGCCCCCCCCTCTAGTCCTAAGTCTGAGTGTGAACACCATCAACTAGTTCAATGTATCTACCTATAGTGAACCTGCGTAGTTTCTGTGTTCACCTAGTTCTACAGCAACTTAGCAAAGCTATGGGGCCATGCCTTGTAGGATCATCTGAAGTAAGGGGAACTTTCACAAAGAGTCAAGTCCACTTACGAAGGGCTCAGTGCCGTGCCTGAAGGCGGACCCAACGCTCATGTACGGAATGATACCTGGGCAGACATGGGTGGATAGTGAGGATCATGATGGATGGGTCTAACGATGTCTCAAGGGTAGCCTCCGGTAACATGGAGGGATTTTCCAGCCATGTTGGATGACACCAGAGGGTGGCTTTGCAGGTGCCCAAACAAGCCTTTTTTTTCCCCCGGTTGAGGGGCTACAAACATAGTTGAAGGATTATCAAAAACAGCAAACAAATTGATATGTAACGTCAACATTTGTTCCACCATTTCCTGGGTAAAGTACGGTTTTCCATATCAATGTTGTTTTGTGTGAAAGTAGGGTAACCCCAAATCCTGCGGCTTATCATATTTTTTCCCTACTAAGTAGCCATTTTATGGGTCAACTACAGTAAGCATGTTCAAACAAACCCAAATATCTCAAGTATGGTTATCTAACCTATTATATCTAGTCTTATTATCCCCATGATATCCCGAAAAAAAATAGTCGATTAAATCCTTATTCTATAATTTTCCATATCAATATGATAATATATATATATACCATATGGTTATTTAACATAGCCATGGAAAATCACCATTTTTAATAGGTAAACCCAGATAAACCATATATAAATGGGCAATTTTCCATGGCTATGTTAAATAACCAGAGGGTACATATATATATATATATATATGTTAGTTTACGCCATGGATCCCTGTTGCTTTCTCAAGGATTTCTCATTCGTTGGACAACGTTGGACCCTTCCGCCCTACTGAGGTACTGGGCGCCCGAACCTATGTGCGAATCCGCAACCACCTGGCGCTTGGTGGAACCCTTGGTGGATTCGGGTTATTCTGTGACAATATAAGTGGTAGATTCATGGGGATAGTGGATAATCAATAGTGATTAATAATGATTAATAGTGAATAATAGTGATCAATCATTATTATTGTTGATTAAACCAACATAATTGATCGCTAATAAAGAAAAACTGAAAATCCATGGGGATATGAGCATATATATATATATATATATGACATTTTTTGGGATATCTAAGGTAAGTCAAAATCCATCGGAAGTTCAACCATGGTTGGGGATATCTCAGCAAGAATTGTGCCCATGTTCTTGGGGTGCAGAAAACATCAGGAAGTTGTCTGGTTGGTGGTTTCAACATGTTTCAACCCCTCTGAAAAATATTAGTCACTTGGGATCATTGTTCCCAAGATATGGAAAAATGAAAAATGTTCCAAACCACCAACCAGTTGTATATACTATCAGACAAAAGGCATCAACATACATTACAAGGTGAGGCACTCCAGTGAAAAAAAATAGCTTTAAAAAACACCCTTAACTATATTCAGTTACCCTCTGGCAAACTAACATAATGTTCACATGGCGTTAATAACCCCCCCCGCAATAAAGTACGCCAACTCCCGGTTCACAATAATAAAACCCCCCCGCAATAAAGTACGCCAACTTTTTTGTTCCCGTTTTTTTCCGTTTTTTCCCTTTAGTATTCGTTTTCAATTAGGCAATTCATTTGGGAATGCATAGGCGTTTTTTTTTTGAGGGAAACTTCCCTTATGTATTCGTTTTCAATTAGGCAATTCATTTGTGAATACATAGGTGATTTTATTTTTTTTTGGAAAGTTCCCTTATGTATTCGTTTTCAATTAGGGAATTCATTGGGGAATACATAGGTGATTTGTTTTTTTGGAAAAGTTCTGGAGTGCAAAAAATCAACAAGGCTCTAATGGTCGATTTCCTTACTAAACCCTTTCAAAAAATGCCAAAAAACAATCGCGCAAAGGGGGTAGCCCTGAAGTCCCCTGACATCAAAATAATAATGTATGTTTGCACACCCCTAAATAAAGTATTTGGATTTCAGGGTTCTAAGATTTTGGTGGTTAATTAAATTTGTTTCTCAATTCCTTTCCTAGCTGAACCCTTTCTCAAACACTTTCTGAAGCCCTCAAGACTCTTTGAGCTGGAAGCAGTAAACTCCAAACTCCAAATCTTGCCTGAAAAGTTCTGGAGTGCAAAAAAATCAACAAGGCTCAAATGGTTGATTTCCTTACTAAACCCTTCCCTTACTAAACCCTTTCAAGAAAGTTCACTTTATGTATGCGTTTTCAATTAGGCAATTCATTTGTGAAGACTAAAGTTCCAAGAAAGTTCACTCTATGCATTCGTTTTCAATTAGGCAATTCATTTGTGAATACTAAAGTTCCAAGAAAGTTCACTTTATGTATTCGTTTTCAATTAGGCAAATCATTTGTGAAGACTAAAGTTCCAAGAAAGTTCACTCTATGCATTCGTTTTCAATTAGGCAATTCATTTGTGAATACTAAAGTTCCAAGAAAGTTCACTTTATGTATTCGTTTTCAATTAGGCAATTCATTTGTGAATACTAAAGTTCCAAGAAAGTTCACTTTATGTATTCGTTTTCAATTAGGCAATTCATTTGTGAATACTAAAGTTCCAAGAAAGTTCACTTTATGTATTCGTTTTCAATTAGGCAAATCATTGTGAATACTAAAGTTCCAAGAAAGTTCACTGTATGTATTCGTTTTCAATTAGGCAATTCATTTGGGAATACATAAGTGATTTTTTGTTTTTTTTGGAAAGTTCCCTTTATGTAATCGTTTTCAATTAGGCAATTCATTTGGGAATACATAGGTGTTTTTTTTTGGAAAGTTCCCTTATGTATTCGTTTTCAATTAGGCAATTCATTTGGGAATACATAGGTGATTTGTTTTTTTGGAAAAGTTCTGGAGTGCAAAAAAATCAACAAGGCTCAAATGGTCGATTTCCTTACTAAACCCTTTCAAAAAATGCCAAAAAACAATCGCGCAAAGGGGGTAGCCTTGAAGTCCCCTGACATCAAAATAATAATGTATGTTTGCACACCCCTAAATAAAGTATTTGGATTTCAGGGTTCTAAAATTTTGGTGGTTAATTAAATTTGTTTCTCAATTCCTTTCCTAGTTGAACCCTTTCTCAAACCCTTTCTGAAGCCCTCAAGACTCTTTGAGCTGGAAGCAGTAAACTCCAAACTCCAAATCTTGCCTGAAAAGTTCTGGAGTGCAAAAAAATCAACAAGGCTCAAATGGTCGATTTCCTTACTAAACCCTTTCCTTACTAAACCCTTTCAAGAAAGTTCACTTTATGTATGCGTTTTCAATTAGGCAATTCATTTGTGAATACTGAAGTTCCAAGAAAGTTCACTTTATGTATTCGTTTTCAATTAGGCAATTCATTTGTGAATACTAAAGTTCCAAGAAAGTTCACTTTATGTATTCGTTTTCAATTAGGCAAATCATTTGTGAATACTAAAGTTCCAAGAAAGTTCACTGTATGTATTCGTTTTCAATTAGGCAATTCATTTGGGAATACATAAGTGATTTTTTGTTTTTTTTGGAAAGTTCCCTTTATGTAATCGTTTTCAATTAGGCAATTCATTTGGGAATACATAGGTGTTTTTTTTTGGAAAGTTCCTTTTATGTAATCGTTTTCAATTAGGCAATTCATTTGGGAATACATACGTGTTTTTTTTGGGGGGGAAAGTTCCCTTATGTATTCGTTTTCAATTAGGCAATTCATTTGGGAATACATAGATGATTTTATTTTTTTGGAAAGTTCCCTTATGTATTCGTTTTCAATTAGGCAATTCATTTGGGAATACATAGGTGATTTTTACGATAGTTGAATGTTTGGCCCTAACTTTATTCTGATGCTCTTAATGTTTGGGGGGAGGGGGGTGTTTATTAATACGATGTTGACATTAGATATTGAAAATGGCCATAGGAATAGTTGATTTACGTATGATAAAATGGTGTTTTTTTTTTCCATCGTTTTCTGCATGTTTACCAGAGGGTCTATCCCCTAATCAACCCAGTTCACCGAGTAATAACTGCGTCAACTTAGCTATCGTAAAGGTGGGCATCCTGGATTCAGGTGGATTAAAGCCACTATAAATGGCTATTTTCAATAGCTATGTTTGTTTACCAGAGGGTAAATGCCAGAAAGCTTAGCAAAGATTGTATAATACTAGATAATATACTATTTGAGGTATATGTGTTTGAGGGTATATGATCTTCACTAATTAGTAATTATCCCATTCATATATCTTCAAAATTGTATTTGCAATTTCCATACTTAATACCCTGGCTTTATCATGGCCATAACTCGGGCTTTCTACCCTCATTTTTATGGACACTTTCCGTCTGCATCCGGGCATTTTTGGTTTAAGGGTAAACTTGCAGGAAACCACTCTTTATAGGTTTCCTGCATTTTTCCCACCATCCAATCCTGGAAAAAAATCTGAAACCATGTCCATGTCACAGCACACCCCATCTCACTTCAGCACCACGTCAACACCTGTCCCTTAGATTCCCTAGATGGCTTTTAATGTGGTAAACCAAAAAACATTAATTAATCAACCATTGCAGGGTCGTTTTTCATTATCCATCCTTATCCCATTTTTATGGGTATAATTCGGTATAATAAACTTCTATTGGCGATATCGTTTATTATTGGGTTGTACCACATTTTCATGCTTACTGTAGTCCCATCAACCAATGCTCATGTGAAACTCCCGCAATGACATGGGTGTCAAAGACTACGCGAGCTGCCGGTTTGGTTGGTATCCCGAGGGCTGTTTTCATGAACTACTTAGAAGGGAGCCCGTTTGCCAAAGATTGCTATCAAAAAAGTTGGGAGGATGGCAATCACAGCGGCACATCACATCATCACAGAAAATTAGTCTCTGGTGATCATGCCAATGACAAAGAGAAACACAGCGAAAAATCACCATGGTTTAATAGGTAAATATACGTAAGCAAATCATGCATGGACACACATAAATACATATGGAATCAACTGGATCTAACCGTGGTATTTAAACAAGTCTTTCTTGGGATAAATGGATATGTTCCATAGCAAACTGTGAGTTTACCAGAGGGTAAACCCATAAATAATCAACATATCCAGATTTCGAGTTGTTGTATCACCACAAAATAGCCATCTGATATCATCTGATCTCCAAAGGGTCAAACATGTACCTGCAGTAGTGCCCATCAGCTATGTTTGTTTGCTTCTAAACTCATGAAACTGTGGATGTATCCACAATAAACCCTAGTTGATGTTGACTTACAGTACTTATTTCCACCGACTTCACTATCATATCAACTGAGACTCCAACAACATCCATATACCCTCTGGTAAATTAACATAACTATGGAAAATCACAATTGTTTAATGGGAAAACTCACTATTTCAATGGGCCATGTTCAATATGAATTTTGACATAACCAGAGGGTAACTCCCATGAAATCCACATGTTTCTTTGCTCAACATATCCATGGTTTCAAAACAGGCCAGGAATGCGATGTTGTTCAGCTGGGTCTGCGAAGGCATCACATCGGACAGGTAGAGTGCCACGTGGGCGGCTTTCCAAATCTCGGCAGCACGCGTGGTTTTGCGGCGCCAAAGACGTTAGGTGGTGCCCCAGGGTTCGCTGTTCCCGCTAAGTTGATGTACAACTCCAATGTCACTATGGTTTATGGTAGATATATCTGAATTATTTGGTTTATAAACCAACTTATAACTGGGGAGGCACCACCTTCTATGATCATGAACCATCCTGAGGCAAAATAACATCCAAATCACACATCATGCTTCTTCATTACTTGCAGCAGTCTTCGTTCAGTCTCACATTCCAAACAACAAAACGGATTCAACATGATTAAACACGGCACATATATGGGTGTGTCTAAAAAAGGGTACCCCTAATTCAGTTCGTGAATCAAATATGTTTCCCCTATAACCACGTACGGTTTGGGGATGTTTGGGGTATACATGGCTTCCCATTGTCAAGACAGACCCAAAAAATCTGTGTATATGTATTTAAAAAAAAACACATTAATCCGTTATATTTGGTATAATTATCCGGTTTGTACCCATGATAAAAAGTCAGAAAACTATGTCAGTTAGAAATTAATGTCTTAGTAATGTCGTTCCTATCTCGTTAAAACCTCTCATTGAAACCTTATGTTCAAAAGGTTGTAATGATGGTTGCAGTTTCCATTGACACCTTATGATGCCAATTATGATGCTGTTACTTTGTCAGCTCATATCATGACTGTGTTAAAATGTTGCACTTGCTGTAATTATCAAGATTACGATGACATATTGAATTATTGTAATGTTGATTGTAATCTTACTGGATTATAGAATGTTACTAGTAACATTGTAACTGTATACTGTAATTATCTCATAGACTCCCGATGCCTGGAGCCAGTCTGATTGCCCAGCAACTGTGTAGAGGTTAATGGTCTGGCAGGCTCCACCCTTCTGCGTGAACAGGTAGACCTCAGTGACAATAAGGAGCCAGTGATGAGAGTCAAATGGGGTCTCCAAATATCAATGGGAACTCCAGGATCCAACAGATGGAGGTACGTAAACGTACCATATTTCAGGCCATAATTTGTGGGGATATTCCCGTACGTAGGCCTTACATAGGCCTTATATATGGTAGGTACCTCCAATGAATCGGATCCTGGAATGGCCATTGAAAATAAGGATACATTGATTTAACCAATGCAAACAATTGTGAATTCATCAAGAGACATGTCGCCCTACCCAACACAGTTGTGGCCATTTATTAGTTATAACTGGTTATTTCTATGGGATTATACATTCTATAAATGGGGTTATAAGTACTTATAACTGGTAAATGGCCATAACTGCAAATATGATTCTAGCTTAATTATACAACTATTTAGCTGGGTCATGTGTACCTTCGTTCATAGCACACGATTGAAGTACTGTACCGATATCTATACCAATCTATACCACACATTGTCCTCGAATTGCTATACCACGCATTGTCCTTTTCTGGTTGGTGGTTTCAACCCCTCTGAACAATACGAGTTCGTCAGTTGGGATGATGACATTCCCAATATATATATATATGGAAAGTCACAAAAGTCATGTTCCAAACCACCAGCCAGCAACACACATTGTCCTTGTGTTTATGGAAATCATTCAATTTCAGTACGCCACTTTTCCACACTCGACCTCCTGAGTTGAGATTTGTGTTGTTTCAGCGAAGGGTTCACCTACTGAAGCCTTCATCAACTCTAAGTTTTCTCTAACTAATTACCATCTGGTTATTTAACATAGCCATGGAAAATCCCATATAAATGAAGGTTTTAATGGGAACATACTCTATAAATGGGCCATTCTTCATGGCTATGTCTATGTCAAACAACCAGAGCATAGGATTGATAAGTACGAAGCCTTCAAAGTAATCCAAGATTTATCTAACTATAGGATAGATGAGTACCCAGAGTATATACCCACGAAACGTTTACTGTAACTGGTGTTGGTTCCAAAAATCACATGAGAAATCCCCACAATCACAATGTGAGGCCCCCGTTTGATAGCGTTCAGTTGGTGCCTATAACTCCAATGTCACGTCATGGTTTATGGTACGCAAATAACTATAATTACTTGGGCTAGTTATAAGTACCATTAACTATACCCCCATTAATTATAGTTATAAGTACCATAAATCATAGTTACTGGGGCGAATCTAAACCAACTGATAGTTTGTTAATTGGTTATAAGCCCAATAACTATAGAGTTATAGCTATATCATGTTATATCACCTACCCTCTGGTAATTTAACATAGCTATAGAAAATCACTATTTGTTATGGGAAAATCCACTATTTCTATGGTCATTTTCAATAGCTATTTTGACATAACCAGAGGGTATAAACCATAGTTATTGGAGTTATAAACCAACTTAGCTATCGAACGGGGGGCCTCCCGAACGGGCGCGCCCCTGGGCGCCCCGAACGCCCGTGACGGTGCCATGGGCCTCGTTGTTGAAGATGCCACGGGGAGGACACCTCTCCGCCTCGGATCAGGCTCCAAGTAGCCTCTGGTAATTCAACAGTTTGTAAATGGGAAAATGGCAATTTAGAGTTGATTTATCACAAATATGTTAGCTATTGATGATTGAACATTGCCATTTATAACATTTATAGTTGATTTGCGCACTAAAAATGGTGATTTCTGCAGCCATGTAAACGTTTACCAGAGGGTAAAATAGGCGATCCAACAACAAGTCTGCTGATCGCAAAATGCTGGGGCAGGTTGGGGTATCAGGGCTGTCAGGGGTATCTTGAAATATCCTGTACCAACATGTTAGAATGTTGGGTACAGGATGGGGCCGCCCAGTTATAAGTTGGTATAAGTTGGTTCATAAACCATGAGATAACCCCCATGAATACTATAGTTATATCATGTTATATCTACCATAAACCATAGTTAAAAACCACTTACAAGGCTACTGAACGCTATCTTGCGTGCCCCATCCTGTATGGATCTTCTTTCTTTGTCTTTTGGCCATGTTGGGTATGGGTCACCACGGTGCAACGGTCACTTCCACCCGAATCACATGAAACCTCCACCAGAATTCACCTTAGACTCCTGCAAGCTGTATATCCATCTGTCTATCCTTCAATCTGTAGCTGTATGTATATATATATATGTAGTTCATTATAGCTCATTTTTTTGCTGTACTATATCCATATATGTAGGTTTAAATATAATATACACAGTCTATCAATAGTGGCAGTTGCACGATGCGTTGTTAATAACCCCAGCTTCCACGTCCACGACCACTGGGCGTCCGCCACCGGGTGCATGTAACCCATGTCGTTTGAGCCGGCCACCAGATTGCCAATCATCCGGACGGGCCTCGGCAGGTGAGAAAGCACGGTTGAGACGTTGGGACGTTGAGACGTTTGGATCGAAAAAACACATCCGATATGATGGCTATAAATATATATATATATATTCTAAGATTAGTTTATATGATATGTATATGTACTAATATGTACTGATATAAACTGATGGTTAAGTGTACAGGATTGCAGGGTTCCAAACATATATGGCTCTTCAAATTCCCGCTATGTTTTGGGGTCACTTTCCTTCCAACTACAACACATGTTGTTTGTTTCCCACTCCCAACCGATAAGGAGAACATACAAGGACCCATTGAACCATCCGTGACTGTTCGCAAGTTCCAGTTGATCATTTAACATTTGATCTATGCATATACGTATACTGTATACCGTACATGACATTGTCGTGTGAATGCGGTACAGCTACCATAGTATTGTCCAATGTGAATGCAGTACAGCTACATAATGTAATATATGACAATAATCAAAATAAGACTAACAGATCTCTCTCATTTCTTTCTGTATACTTATATGTATATATATTATTTATATTTCAGATTGCCATATTATAAATACATACTTTAACGATATGTAAACAGCTAAATATAGTGTATATATCTATATCATATCAGTCCAACATGTCTACCTGAACGTCCAACTATCTACTACAAACATACAGTTTTGCTCAATTTCAGTGTATCCTCTTCCCTCAATTCATGAAATGGGGTCCCATGTGGGGCGTACAACTAACATCAACTAACATTACGGGGTATAGGAATGACCAATTGGGGAACATACTATTGAAATCTACTGAATACTTGTGATCCAGTCGCAAAAACACGTAAGGCCAATTCATTCTCAATCAACAGCTCTGAATAAGAGGACTCAGCCCGAAAGGTGTGGAACAAAAAGAGACTATGGGTCCAAAAAAGGTGGCAATCATCGTCAAATGACCAACAGGGGACATTACCTTGGTGGCTTGTTGAACCCCTGCAACAAGTTTAACTTCGATTTCTTCTTGATCTATGACACAGCCCGCTAAAAATGAATTGCATGGCTTCTAAATTCATTTAATGTATGGCTATAACTATACTGAACCATTTATAGTTCGCTCATTTTCCCAGCGAAGCGCAAAGCAGCAGTTCCCCTCTGGGTGTTCCGGGCAACTCATCCGCCCGGATGCCGGCGTATTGCATCACCTGAAAGTTCGTCAGGACAGGGAGGGGAAAGTGGCCCTGGTCATGGCCAATCTTGCCATGGCCCATCATGGCCCCAAAAGGCCCTAGAAACGTGACGTTTTTAAGCTGATGAGGCTAATATCCAAGGTTTGACCAGTGGTGATGGCATTATGATCTATTCATTTGGTGTCCCACATGCAAGGGATTTGGAGCATGTGATCAGAAATGGGTGAAGTATCCCCCAATTAAAAGCTAGTTGTGTATGTATATATATATATACTGACATATAGATATATGGAACTATGGGTATATGGGTATATAGATATATCTAGATACATATATATATATATATGTACATATGTATATATATATATAGTTACAGGTATACATATATATATATATACATATGGATATACATATATATATATAGAGATATATGGAAATATAGATATATGGAAATATAGATTTGGATATACTGATATATATATATATATAACTGTATGTGTATATGAATATATACAGGTATATTGATATCTATAAATACACATATTCATACATTGATACATTGATACATTGATATATTGATATATGAATATATCGATATATATACATATATATATATAGATAATCCAATACATAGTGGTTGATGGACTATGGACGGATTTCTCATCCAAGTCTGGGAGAAATCCGTGTCCCCACTGGTTGCTTCAGGGGAAACCTCTCATTGAACAAGCGATAGTAAGGGGTTTCGTAAAATGGAAGTAATTACCATAGTTAGTTAGTGATTGACGTCTATAATATCTACTATAGTTATATATGGAGGTTTCCTAAAATAGGGGTACCCCCAAATCATCCATTTTAGTTGGATTTTCCATTATAAACCATCCAACTTTTGGGGGACCCCCATTTGTGGAACCCCCCCATATAGCGAAGAAATAAATGGTAAACCATGTAAAATGTCCTCAAGCAGCACCAATATATCAAAAACATCCTATTGATTCACCAAGACATGGCTGTCATCCCCCTGATAGTAAACACCCCCATAAACCGTGGAACCGTGGTTTGGTAGGGGATAGATCCACATACTTGGCACCATAGGGGTGCTTCATATGGGGGGATGAACGTTCATCCCTGACCAACCCTTGTTGGCGACGAGCGCATCCGCCCCTGAGGTGCCAACGATGACTTGCGAGTCGTCTTCGGCAATCCTGATGCCATGACGGTCGACTGGAGAAACGCAGAGATTTTGAAGCACCATGGATCGAAATCAAAAATGAGAGGTGCTGCGTACATCTACATAGACATTTTAATGATATCGTATGTGTAGACTGTATAAATTATGTATTTACAAATCATTTACATAATAGTGATATGTAACTTTATGGCATCCACAAAAAACACACTTAAATCACGTAGCCATGTACTACGGACATGCTCCAGATTTGTCCGGCTGGATGGATCAGCAGGGTAAACATGTTGATATGTTCAGTGCCAGCCAGATACCCCGCAAAACTTGATATTTGTTTCTAGCTAGTTAGATCTAGTTAGTAGATAATCCCATTGATACCAAAAGACTGAAGGATTAAAGTACCCATCTAAGATTGACCTAGTGTTGGGGGCATATCTTAGAAAACATCGGGACATCCATGTCCATCTTTGATGGGTAGGTTGATCTATGTGCCGAACATGACATCCAAATGGTCATGCAACATCAACTGATGTTAGATATCCAGATGCTGCCAGGGAGAGCCACGGACTGGAGATTATCGTCACCTGGTGTTGTGGATGAACTGGCATCACCAGGTTGGAGATAGGAGACATTAATAAACCAATCATCTAGGTATGTCTAGGTGATATTAAAAATCCACCCTAAAGCCCTAAAGGATATTTACGCATCCTCGACTAACCAACCACCTGTTCCAAAGAACTTCTGACCCCTGAGGCGCCCAACGCACGTGGTGCTGTGTCTGCCAAAGCCACGCCTAGTGTCACGACACAGCAGTGGGGGCATCAAAGAATCATTTGATTTAGTTGTGTTTATATAATGAGTTGTATGGACAACTTGCAGGAGAACATCTCTCTTTTCCCAGTATCCTGGTTTTACTGACAATTTTCCCTGTATCAATGAGATTTGGTTACACGTCAATGTAATGGGAAACTATGACTTTATCACATGTCAATTCCATCCAAAAATAGGGGGATATGCATCATGGGAATCCGACAGGATTCCACAGACTAAATGGCGTTGGACCAAGTGTTGCCTCCTGAATGATTGAGCTTCAGCTAGTTACAACCAGTAGCTAGTATATAACTTCTTACAACCAGTAACTGAGCAACTTCTTGCCCGCCTTTAAAGTTAAAAGCACCCTGGGGGCCACACAGTGCCTACGGTGACTGATAGCTTCCTGAATAGGGGAAGCTAAAGTCGTGCAGTCGGCTTTAATGCCATCGTTTCAAAGTCCGACTTGCTTTTTGCAAACAGTCGCACTGCGTGCCTTGAACATAGATATACCTCCAAATGGCAAATGGATAATTATTTCTGTTCACAATGGATCTCACACCCTGTCATGAGGTCGCTATGATTGCATAGCCAAAGATTCATTGCAGTAATGTATCATGGGTTTTACCGAGAATCACTAGACTTATAGCGCAAGTATTTAAAAAAACACATTTAACATTAATCTATGGAATACCATCTTTTATAACACAAATTAGTATACAAATACCTGGGATCTGGCTTTGTCTGACACTTAACAGTTAGGGAAAGTTTCACACATTCCCCCTTCACATGGCCATGACGACGGGGGGATAACCATGGACCATTTTTGGAAACACCCAAAAATTAACCAAACAATTCTACAGATATGGCCCGAAATACCAGTTATAAGTACTAACAAAACCCCCATTTATAGAATGTAGATAATCCCATTGAAATAACCAGTTATAACTCATAAATGGCGATAACTCTATCCGGTATTGCAGTACCTCACAGCGGGCCATTGCATTGACATCTCAAGATTTTTATCTGAGACCTCAATGCCAAACCCATCACTCTGCTGGTTGATACCATGTGGAGTCCGAGAAAAAAGTTGGTTTACAGCTATAAAAATACCAGTATGTCCAACAACTCCAATAACTACCGGCTAGGAATTAAGTTTACTAATGCCAGCGATTGAAAGCAATCATGAACAAACAAATATATATATATATATATGTGTATCTGTATATATATACATTGTTACATTGTCATAATATGTTGTCATTATTATCGTTTCCAAGTTTATTACCAATATCATTACATGTCATTACAAGGAACATTACTACCAAATATTGCACAATTGTATATATATGGACTGGAGGTTTCCTGAAATGGGGAATCCTCAAAATCCTATTAAAAATGCATGATTTGAGGGTACCCCCAATTTGAGGAAACCACCATATGTATATACCCTCTGGTAAACGTTTACATAGCTATGGAAAATCACCATGCTATTAATGGGAAAATCAACTATTTCTATGGGCCATTTTCAATAGCTATGTCACAAATTACCGGAGGGTACATCCCACTAAAATCACCATTTTGTTGGTTACACCCCATTAGACCACCATTAAACCACCATTTTCCTATGGGTTTCCTATGGTTTTCCACCATTAAAGTTGCTTTACCTAGCCACCAATGTAGCGATGCTATCACCCAACCACCCCCTCACTAGATCCGATTTCACCATTCGGCCCTCGCCTAAGATGACGTTGTCCTTGATGTGCACCGCTGATCCCTGGGGAGTGGCAGGGCTCCACTTGACAGTGCTTGGGACTCCCAGTTAGATCAGTGGTTAATAACCCCATATGTATATATATACACATATTAATGTGTATATATATATACATATGTACCTATATATATAAATAAATATAATTATATATATGATGTGTATATACATATATATACATATGTATATATATACGTATATATCTGTGTCTGTGCGCCAGACATTAACTGTGATTAACTTAAATAATATGCCATATGGTTTCCGATCATGTACGAACTGGCATGCACATTTGGATGTGTGTCTGAATACGGGGACCGCCAAATGGTCATTTCGGAATGATACAATCAGCTTCATGCTTGTTGTTAGCACTATGATCAGTTATATCTGAGTAAATTACAATATTTCACTAACCTGAAATAAGGCCATTTGGGGATCATTCCCCTTATTAACCATGATTCCAGTGAGGTCGTGAGGTCGTTATAATTTACCCATATACATATATATATATATATGTGTGTATATATATATATATCATAGTTAGTTACTATAGTTAGTGATTGACATTTATAATATCTACTATAGTTATATACTATATAAACCTATATATTATATGTATATAAGTTAAACACACTATGCTTGGTGGTTATTCATTGACTCCCAGCTACAAGTGATACTAAATTATACTTTGAGTGGGATAGATTAAAAAAGTAATATATCCAAAGTAATAACAAGTAAGAACCATAGCTTTTTTTGAATCAATTAATTTTTGTACTAAGTTATATTGGATACATAATCATATATGAATTATGTAAACACATCCAAATTCAAAAAGACATAATTGACACAATAAAATAATATATCAAAATCTATGGTTACAATCCATCCTGTCTGGAGATGTCAATGCTGGTGTGGCTATCAGAAACCTATGATATGTCATGGTATTGTTCATGGTCTCAAAAAATGGGAAAAAACACATCACAATATTCGAATGTTGGGCATCCCAAGAGGTTCACCACGGGTACCGATCGAATTTTGGGCTATTGACTCATCCTCAAATTATGAGGGCCCCCTGTTGATGTTTCTTGGTTTATAAACCCATGAATACTACAGTAAATGAGTAAATTCAGTACCCTCTGGTTATTTAACATAGCCATGGGAAATAACCCATAGAAATAGATGGTTTACCTATTAAAAATTGTGATTTTCCATGGCTATGTTAGTCATAACCAGATGGTAATATTCCCGATAAATCCCAGAGTTCACCATAGTTCACCAAGGTCATCCCAGGACCGCACCGTCTGCAGGAAGATGCCGCCGTTGTAGGACCTAAACATCACCTGGGCGCGCGGCGCTGCAAACAGGTGGTGCCCAAACCGGTGCACGCTCCGTTGCTGCGGAAAACTCCAATGGACCTGTGGAAGGAGATATCTAGATACTGGACCAACACAACTAGGGGTTACACCGCGACATAGTTTCTAAGTTGTGTTTCTTCAAGGACTCCCCAAAGCAAAATTCATCATGTCTGAAATGCCATGGTTTGGAGCTGAAACCGCCATGGAAGATGATCGTCTCGGTCAGGGCTCGAAATAAGGTACCCTCGACAGTGTTGAGTTGGACTGCTCCATGGTGCGCCATCTTGGCGCATGTTGCCCTACAAGTCACTGCGTTCTGAAGGGCCAGTTTTGAGTAATTAAATCTCAAGTTTTTTCAAATTGGGATAGAATATTGACAATTATTGACATATATTGAATTGACATATATTGAATTGGCATATATTGACCCAAGATAATGATGACTCCGGCTGTTTCACATACTTTAGACTCCAACTAAAACCATCTGGATGGCGGGTAGATGCCAGTAGCACACGCTTCGGCCTACAAAAGTAAATCATGCTGACTCCTGTGGCCGAACTACAAGCATTAGGCTACAAAGATGTACAAAGATGTACACAGTATCAATTGAGTTTGCTCAAAACTGAGTCTAATGCACTTCTGAAATTGGACACCCATTTACCCATTTCAACAATTTTCAACCCATTTGTCCAATTTCAACCATTTTCAACCCATGGTCATTCTCCGCATTTTTTCAATATACCCCTACTGTTTCACAAACCCCAGATCTCTCATTTCTTGGTGGATTCACCCCGGTGGCTGTTTGTTGCTTGGTATAAGCCCCCAAAAAGCGATCGTCAACGGGGGCCTTAAGCCCCTTTCACATCCAAATACGTTCACCATGGGGTCTGAATCATAGGGTACCCCCCCAAGAAAATCATGCAATGCTGTGTATCCCGGTGTAAAAAATTGCACACCCCATAACCCATAGGATCCATGGTGCTGGTATATATGCTAACATTTACCATCAATATATCCCCAATGTTAGCATATATACCAGCACCATGGATCCTATGGACATTGCCATGACCTACTTTGAAATTATTTTTGGTGGGTCACCCCCATGGCCTCGACTTTTCTGATCCAACTCCAGCTCAACTCGGAGGCCGCGCGTCGCGACATCTGCAAGGCTGGCCCCTGGATTTGCACGGCAGACCGAGGCCAACAATTGTCCGTCAGGCAAGACCACGCGAAGACGCTGGAGGGGAAGTTTCAATTCACGCGCAATGCGCTTGTGAATGCCCCAAGCAAGCTCACGTGGAGCTGTACTCAAACAGACTACTGCTTCCCCAGTCAAATCAGAGCAAGTCAGCAGCATGGCATCATCCTGACAGGCAAAATCGAGTTGCACCACAATGTCTCCACAGAGTTCCGCATCTGCGACGTACCAAGTCCCTGGATCAGGGGTCACCATTTTGCATTGTCCATGATTGTTCATTCCGCAAGCCACAGCACCGCCATCGCTTCTAAGAAGTACTGAGTGAAAACGACCTGTCAAAACCTGGGTGTATGTTATTCCGTCATCTAAACGTGGAATGTTACACTGCCCTTGAACATTCAGTCCGCGAGCCACAGCAATGCCATCGCTTCTGAGAAGTACTGTGAAATTCGCACCTGCAGAAACCTGGGTATACCTCATTCCGTCCTCCAAACGTGGAAAGTGACAGGCTCCATGAGTGCTGAGTCCGCAAGCCACAGCAACGCCATCACTTCTGAGAAGTACTGTGTGGAAATCACCTGCATATACTTGGGTATAGGTCATTCCGTCCTCTAAACATGGAATGTTACATTGTCCATGAGTGTTCTCTCCGCAAGCCACAGCAATGCCATCACTTCTAAGAAGTACAGTGTGACTCTGACCTGCAGAAACCTGGGTATATGTCATTGTATCATCCAGACTCGGAATGTTGCGTCCATGTGCAGGGTTTCCGCACGCCACAGCAATGCCATCGCTTCTGAGAAGTACTGTGTGGCTCCCACCTGCAGAAACTTGAGTATACGTCATTCCGTCCTCTAGGCATGGAATGTTACATTGTCCATGCTTGTTCATTCCGCAGGCCACAGCAATGCCATCACTTCTCAGAAGTATTGAGTGATAACTCCCTGCAGAAACTTTGGTATACAGCATTCCATCATCTAAACGTGGAAAGTTACATTGTCCATCATGATTGGCTCCGCAAGCCACAGCAATGCCATCACTTCTGAGAAGCACTGTGTGATTCTCCCCTGCAGAAACCATTGGACGGCAAAGGACTTCTCACCTATTTCGCCAAATGATTGAGCCAAAATGGCTCAGAAATGGCCAGCTTTTAGGGTAAGCACATCCTTTGGACCCATTCCCAGTCATGTTACTGTAAAAAGCTGTCATATTCTCAGAATAGCGCAATCCTTCACTCTCAATCAACCTTTTCCAAAGTACCTCTATCCAATGAACTCTGTTATTTTTTTCTGAAGGACGCGTGACAACTGGGAGGGAGCGAGACCGGATGCTGGACGGGATGAAGCCGTGGAAATAGCTTGGGGAAATAGCTTGGGGAGACTTCGCTGGGAGGGAGCGAGACCGGATGCTCGACGGGATGAAGCCGTGGAAATAGCTTGGGGAAACTGCGCTGGGAGGGAGCGAGACCGGATGCTGGACGGGATGAAGCCGTGGAAATAGCTTGGGGAAAATTCGCTGGGAGGGAGCGAGACCGGATGCTGGACGGGATGAAGCCGTGGAAATAGCTTGGGGAAACTTCGCTGGGAGGGAGCGAGACCGGATGCTCGACGGGATGAAGCCGTGGAAATCGCTTGGGGAAACTTCGCTGGGAGGGAGCGAGTCCGGATGCTCGACGGGATGAAGCCGTGGAAATAGCTTGGGGAAATAGCTCAGGGAAACTTCGCTGGGAGGGAGCGAGACCGGATGCTCGACGGGATGAAGGCGTGGAAATAGCTTGGGGAAACTTCGCTGGGAGGGAGCGAGACGGGATGCTGGACGGGATGAAGCCGTGGAAATGGCTTGGGGAAACTTCGCTGGGAGGGAGCAAGACCGGATGCTCGACGGGATAAAGCCGTGGAAATAGCTTGGGGAAATAGCTTGGGGAAACTTCGCTGGGAGGGAGCGAGACCGGATGCTCGACGGGATGAACCATGGAAAATCGCTTGTGGAAACTTCGCTTGGGAAGGGAGCGGACCCGAATGCTCGACGGGATTACGCCGTGGAAATATACGAAATTTCGCTGGAGGGAGCGAGAACCGGAATGCTGGAACGGAGAAGCGTGCAATAGCTTGGACACTTCCTGGAGGAGCGATAACCGGATCTCGACGGGATGAAGCCGGGAAATAGCTTGGGGAAATAGCTTGGGGAAACTTCGCTGGGAGGGAGCGAGACCGGATGCTCGACGGGATGAAGCCGTGGAAATAGCTGGGGGAAACTTCGCTGGGAGGGAGCGAGACCGGATGCTCGACGGGATGAAGCCGTGGAAATAGCTTGGGGAAACTGCGCTGGGAGGGAGCGAGACCGGATGCTGGACGGGATGAAGCCGTGCAAATAGCTTGGGGAAACTGCACTGGGAAGGAGCGAGACCGGATGCTGGACGGGATGAAGCCGTGGAAATAGCTTGGGGAAACTTCGCTGGGAGGGAGCGAGACCGGATGCTCGGCGGGATGAAGCCGTGGAAATAGCTTGGGGAAACTTCGCTGGGAGGAACGAGACCGGATGCTGGACGGGATGAAGCCGTGGAAATAGCTTGGGGAAACTTCGCTGGGAAGGAGCGAGACCGGATGCTGGACGGGATGAAGCCGTGGAAATAGCTTCGGGAAACTTCGCTGGGAGGGAGCGAGACCGGATGCTCGACGGGATGAAGCCGTGGAAATAGCTTGGGGAAACTGCGCTGGGAGGGAGCGAGACCGGATGCTGGACGGGATGAAGCCGTGGAAATAGCTTGGGGAAACTTCGCTGGGAAGGAGCAAGACTGGATGCTGGACGGGATGAAGCCGTGGAAATAGCTTGGGGAAACTTCGCTGGGAGGGAGCGAGACAGCATGCTGGACGGGATCGCTTAAGGACACTTCTCTGGGAGGGAGCGAGAACCGGATGCCTTCGACTGGAAATGAAGCCTTGGAAATAGCTTGGGGAAACTTCGCTGGGAGGGAGCGAGACCGGATGCTCGACGGGATGAAGCCGTGGAAATAGCTGGGGGAAACTTCGCTGGGAGGGAGCGAGACCGGATGCTCGACGGGATGAAGCCGTGGAAATAGCTTGGGGAAACTGCGCTGGGAGGGAGCGAGACCGGATGCTGGACGGGATGAAGCCGTGCAAATAGCTTGGGGAAACTGCACTGGGAAGGAGCGAGACCGGATGCTGGACGGGATGAAGCCGTGGAAATAGCTTGGGGAAACTTCGCTGGGAGGGAGCGAGACCGGATGCTCGGCGGGATGAAGCCGTGGAAATAGCTTGGGGAAACTTCGCTGGGAGGAACGAGACCGGATGCTGGACGGGATGAAGCCGTGGAAATAGCTTGGGGAAACTTCGCTGGGAAGGAGCGAGACCGGATGCTGGACGGGATGAAGCCGTGGAAATAGCTTCGGGAAACTTCGCTGGGAGGGAGCGAGACCGGATGCTCGACGGGATGAAGCCGTGGAAATAGCTTGGGGAAACTGCGCTGGGAGGGAGCGAGACCGGATGCTGGACGGGATGAAGCCGTGGAAATAGCTTGGGGAAACTTCGCTGGGAAGGAGCAAGACTGGATGCTGGACGGGATGAAGCCGTGGAAATAGCTTGGGGAAACTTCGCTGGGAGGGAGCGAGACAGCATGCTGGACGGGACAAAACCGTGGAAAATAGCTTGGGGAAACTTCGCTGGGAGCGAGACCGGATGCTGGACGGGACAAAACCGTGGAAATAGCTTCGGGAAACTGCGCGGGGAGGGAGCGAGACAGCATGCTGGACGGGACAAAACCGTGGAAAATAGCTTGGGGAAACTGCGCTGGATGGGAGCGAGACAGCATGGTGGACGGAAAGCTATGCTGGGAGGAAGCGCGACAGCATGCTGGACGGGGCAAAACCGTGGAAATAGCTTGGGGAAACTTCGGTGGGAGGGAGCGAGACAGCATGCTGGACGGAGAAGAAAGCGTGCAAATAGCTTGCGGAAAGTTGCGCTTGAAGGGAGCGAGACAGCATGCTGGACGGGATGATGCCGTGGAAATAGCTTGAGGAAACTTCGCTGGGAGGGAGCAAGACAGCATGCTGCACGGAGACGAAAACTGTGGAAATAGCTTGCGGAGAGCTTTGCTGGGAGGAAGCGCGAGAGGATGAGACAGCATGCTGGACGGAGAGGAAACCGTGCAAATAGCTTGCGGGGAGCTTCGCTGGAAGGGAACGAGACAACTGGACGGATGGGAAACCGTGGAAATAGTTTCGGAGAGCTTCGCTGGGAGGAAGCGAGATAGCATGCGGGACGGAGAGGAAACCGTCCAAATAGCTTGCGGAGAGCTTCGCTGGGAGGGAGCGAGACAGCATGCTGGACGGAGAGGAAACCGTGAAAATAGCTTGCGGAGAGTTCCACTGGGAGGGAGCGAGACAGCATGCTGGACGGAGAGAAAACCGTGGAAATAGCTTGGGGAAAGTCCGCTGGGAGGGAGCGAGACAGCATGTTGGACGGAGAAGAAACCGTGCGGTTGCGGAGAGCTTCACTGGGAGGGAGGGAGACAGCATGCTGCACGGAGGAAAGTGTGAAAATAGCTTGCGGAGAGTTTCGCTGGGAGGGAGCGAGATAACATGCTGGACGGATAGGAAACCGTGGAAATAGCTTGCTGAGCTGGGAGGGAGCGAGACAGCTTGCGGAAAGCTTCGCTGGGAGGGAGCGAGACAGCATGCTGGACGGAGAGAAAACCGTGCAAATAGTTTGCGGAAAGCTTTGCTGGGAGGGAGCGAGACAGCATCCTGGACGGAGAGGAAACCGTGGAAATAGGTTAAGGAGAGCTTCGCTGGGAGGGAGCGAGACAGCATGCTGGACGGAGAGGAAACCGTGCAAATAGGTTGCGGAGAGCTTCGCCGGGAGGAAGCGAGATAGCATGCTGGACGGAGAGGAAACCGTGCAAATAGCTTGCGGAGAGCTTCGCAGGGCGGGAGCGAGACAGCGTGCTGGACGGAGAGGAAACCGTGCAAATAGGTTGCGGAGAGCGTCGCTGGGAGGGAGGGAGACAGCATGCTGGATGGACAGGAAACCGTGGAAATAGCTAGCGGAGAGCTTCGCTGGAAGGGAGCGAGACAGCATGCTGGACGGAGAGGAAACCGTGGAAATAGCTTGCGGAGAGCCTTGCTGGGAGGGAGCGAGACAGCATGCTGGACGGAGAGGAAACCGTGCAAATAGGTTGCGGAGAGCGTCGCTGGGAGGGAGGGAGACAGCATGCTGGATGGACAGGAAACCGTGGAAATAGCTAGCGGAGAGCTTCGCTGGAAGGGAGCGAGACAGCGTGCTGGACGGAGAGGAAACCGTGGAAATAGCTTGCGGAGAGCCTTGCTGGGAGGGAGCGAGACAGCATGCTGGACGGGACAAAACCGTGGAAATAGCTTGCGGAGAGCTTCGCTGGAGGGAGCGAGACAACATGCTGGACGGATAGGAAACCTTGAAAATAGTTTGCGGCAGAGCTGTTGGCACGGGTTTTTTCAGGACAAATGCCATCATTGCGATTGGCCTGAAAAAATTGTGGACCCAAGACTGGTCAAATGGTCCCAAGACCGGTCAAACGGTTTGCAAAGGCTGAAAAATGGGACATGCACAGAGAAGCTTTTGCACAAAAAAAGCCTTTACACAGAAACTTTGACACACAGACGCGTTTACAGAGACACAGAGGAGTCTTGACACAGAAGCCTTTACGCACAGAAGCTTTTTTGCACAGAGTAGCTTTTACACACAGAAGTCTTTACACAGAGAAGTCTTGAGACAGAGAAGCCTGTACACACAAAGGCTTTTACAGAGAGAAGCCTTTCGCACAAAGAAGTCTTGACACAGAGGAGCTTTTACGAGAGAAGTCCTTACACAAACGAGATTTACACGCAGAAGGTGTTACAGATAGACGTTCTTTCGGCGCACAGAAGCTTTAACACAGAGCAGCTTGTACACACAGAAGCTTTTACATAAAAAAGCCTTTACACAGAGAAGTTTTTCACACAGGAGCTTTTGCACAAGAAAACTTTTACACAGGAAAGCTTTTACACACAGAAACTTTCACACACAGAAGCTTTGTACACAGAGAAGTCTTTGCACAGAGGAGCTTTTGCACACAGAATCTTGTACACACAGACGCTTTCACACACACACAGGAGGTTTTACAAACAGACAACTTTACGGCGCACAGATTTTTTACACAGAGCAGCTTTTACGCAGCGAAGCTTGTACACACAGGGGGCTTTTTTACACAGAAGCTTTTACATAAGGTTTTTTTAATACACAGAAGCTTTTACACACAGAAACCTTTACACACAGAAGCTTTTACACACAGAAACTTTTACACACAGAAGCACAGAAACCTTTACACACAGAAGCTTTTACACACAGAAACTTTTACACACAGAAGGTTTTACACACAGAAGCTTTTAACACAAAAAAACCTTTAAACAAAGGAGCTTTTACACACAGACGGGTTTACACAGAGAAGTCTTTACACACGGAGGCGTTTACACAGGAAAGAGTTTACACGGAAGCGTTTACACAGAGTAGTTTTTACACAGAGAAATTTTTACACAAAGAAGTCTTGACACAGAGAAGCTTGCACACACAGAGGCTTTTACACACAGAAGCCTTTTACACAGAGCGGCTTTTTCACAGAGGAGCTTTTACACAGAGGAACTTTTACACAGAGAAGCTTGTACACTCAGAGGCTTTGACACAGAGAAGTCTTTTACACAGAGAAGCTTTTGCACACAGAAGCTTTACACAAACAAAACCTTAACACAGAGGAGCTTTTACAGACAGAAGCTGGTACGCAAAGAAACTTTCGCAAACAGAAACTTTTACACACAGAGCGCGTTTTACACAGAAGATTTTACACACAAGAGCTTTTACACCAAAAACCTTTACACAGAGAAGTTCTTGCCCACAGAAGCTTTTACTTGCAGAAGCTTTTATGCAAAGAAGCTTTTGTACAGAGAAGTCTTTACCCATCTTTTATCATGTCTCATTTTTCATGATCATTTGCCATCTGTCACCTTCATATATATCTTCGTTTTCATGCTCTTTTGGTCAGCTCCCTCTGTCGTTTAATTTTCATTTCGTTCTGTCCGTCCACGCTTCGTGCTCGCTCCCTCTGCGGCGAAGCAAACTAAACGAGAACGCAGAAATAGATAGCGACTAGACAGATGGGATAGAGTTAATTACATTAACAGAAATAGCGACTAGAAGACTGTAGGCGTAGCTGACACAGCATGCTGTGGTGAATCGTGGCCCCTGATACCATCAGTGCGCACGATGTTTAAGTAAAGATCTTACGTCGATTTCGTGCAGAGCACAGCTGGCCACACCCCAAGATTTTCAAGAAAAGGCGTGCTGTGTGCCGTCTTGCTTTTGGGTTCTCTGGCCCACCTTGTTTTCCGGGGCTGAAAAAATCCAAGTGCTTCAACTGTTGGGAAAACATGGCAATTTCGATCGTTTTTTTCGCTACGAAGAAACCCAAGAATCTCCAGCGAAGTTCATCCGACAAGGCACCGGAGTGCGAATGCATTGCCTCAGCATGGCGGATGCCGAAGGTCCGGTCCCATGACTTAAACGTTGTTTCAACTTGGACTTGGACATTTTTTCCAGTTTATACAGGTTTAAACATGTTTAAACCATGTTTAAACAACAACAATAAATAGAGAATGGTGCGTGTTAAAGGGAGCGATTGGCACATCTTACCGCCACAAGCGAGGTAGGAGCCGTGTTAAACATCTGATCTCCGATCTTTCCCCAAAAACACTTCCAACCTGCTTGGAAGATTTCCAGTGAACTTCAATCCGTTGACAACAATGGAGAAGGTCCAAGTCAAGTGGGCCAAGAGCTGGTTATGATCCCATCGTCATGCCCATACTCCATGATTGCTGGTTAAACCATAGTCAAAACTTTAAGATTGTTTGATATGTTTCGATCACCCCCATATTATTCCATATGATTCCATATGATTCCACATTATTCCATATGATTCATTGCTGCTTAAACCACAGTTTTTTCACCCAGGTGTCCCGAACCATCAGCTGCTGTCGACCCCCTGCGGCTGCCTCAGCCATCCCAAAAGGATGTGGTACATTCACCAGGTGTCGATATTTTTTGGAGGTGTTACCCTCTGGTAAACTAACGTAACTATGGAAAATCACCATTGTTAATGGGTAAATCCACTATAAATGGCCATTTTCAATAGCTATGTTAGTTTACCAGAGGGTACAGATTAGCCATGATTAATCATGATCATATGGCGCCAAAGTAAAACTGCGCAATATCAAATTTGATCCTTTAAGTTCTTAATTCAAGTTCTGGATCCTCTACTGATATTTCACCTGAAAGGATCAGATCCATCAAGGCAAAGTATGTCTGCATCTCACCGAATCAGCAACGAGAATCACACCTGCACTACACTACACCGGTCACGCGGCAATCACTGGGTCACTGGGGCTTCCCACTGCTCAGGTGTCCAGATATGCTTGCTCTCACAGCTATTCGGATATGTTGTGTTCATGATAACCTGAAAATGTTTGTTCAAACATCTTCAAGCCACTTTTGCTGCTGTCCCCAATGTGTTTTCTTGGTGTTTTCTTTTTTCACAACCCAGCCATAAATGGCGACCCGTTTCGGGGGCCCGTTTCGGGTCGCTACGGCCCCCGTTTCGGCTCCCCAACGATTCCAAGAAGACATCGGATGGCTAAGGCGTTCCCAGCCTGTGCTGGGCATCGAGCAGATTCTCACGGATTTCGGACGACAACGTGGATGATTTATATCAGCAATAAAGGGATTCACAGGGATTTGATTTGGTGATATTTATATATATATATATATATATAATTATACATATATATATAATTATACACATATATATATATACATATATATATATTAATATATATATACTGTGTATATATATATATGTATAATTATATATAATATATATATAATGAGGTTATAACAAACAGGGTCTTCCTACGCATTCGAACATTTTGCAGGTGCCATGCGCAGGTCATGCGCGTGAGGCCAGTTTACCGCTTGAATGAAGATCAAGAACATCTATATTCATCAAAGGGTGAAACAATATGAGTTTGTCCAAACATGGAGCATATATGAGCATATCAGATATACCATGATATAGCAATCCATGGCGGTAAACAGCCCAAGCCTCCCCAACCTTTAGGCCTTTGGCTTTCCAAGTTGCCTAGTCTCCCCGTCTCCCCAACCACTTTCTGAGACTTTAGATCTCCAAAAATTTGGGACGCCGGAATTCGCCATGTTCACAATCAGATAATACGGTGGATCAGGGGTCACAATGCCCCTTCCTGACAGATCCTCAGTCAGTCAGTGGAATTACAAAAAAAGCTCCCTGTTGGGCACATCACTGCGCCTTGCACATTGTTTGCAGCAGGAACGCCAACCTTGGTTCCCAACAGTTGAACATCGTTTGTGCATTTGGCAAAGGTCTGATGGAGTGGTTTTCTGGGAGGCCAGACCCTTCACGAAGTTCCAGCAGCATTTCCTTCTTCAGAGGTTCCCTTCCCTCAGCCTGCAGAAAGGACCCTTCTGAAGGTGGCCCATGTTCCATTGGAAACATGCTGGTTTCACCTATATATATATATATGTATACACATGTATATTCAATTGATATATATATATATATTCAATTGATATATATATATATATAATATATATATATATATGTAGTATAATATAACTAGGTCCGGGTATTTGGATTATCGAATTGATTTTTGCAGACACACCACCTGAAATAGAAAGTTGAAAGCATATATGCAGCATAGACATTGTATTTATAGAGTCAAGACAAGAATGTCTAATCTACCTTTCGGTAAGCAAACCTAGCTTACCTGGCTCAGAAATGTGCATGTTTTAAGGAGAAATACCAAACATCGGCCATAAATGGTCAATATTCCAGCTAGCTTAGATTAGATTACCCAAAATATCGGTGAAGCATATTATGCTCGACCATCTAGGGGAACGATAGCAAATGTGTCTTGAACAAATCATTGCTGTGTCTGGTGATGTGCTTGTTTACTATTATGAGTATGTATCAATTATCATTAATTATTAATATTAATAGTCATTATTGAATTCTATTAATTGTTCAGTCTGATTGTTATAGCTCTCAAATGCATCATGTACCACGTCTGACAAAGGTACCAGGCAACAACTAACAATCTACAAGCACACGGATAAAGAAATTGAACACGGAGCACCTTGAAACATTTAGTCCCCTTCCCCTAAATATTAAGATACTCCCCGAATGTCTCGGGCCCCATGAATAGATCCAATGCAAAACCTGTTTCAAGGGTATAAGTCATGTAAGATCCGATACTAAATACCATGGTTTTCAGGGGCTATTTGTTTGATTTCCCAAAAAATAAAGTACCAGGGTACTCCCAAAGCATCCATGTTGTTTTCGGATGTTCCATTCTAAATTCAGAAAATCAATTCAGACAATCGGACTACCCAAAGATGATCCCTAAATTGATGTTCTAAAATTCATAAGCTATCCATTTTCAGGTACCCATTAGTCATTAGTCGACACCTCCATTGATTCTCCTTCCATCCGCCTGAAGGCAAAAAAACTTGGCGCAGCTGGTGACCTCTTCGGAAACATTGCCAGCGGCATTCTCCTGGGGCCAGCTGGTTGTCTGTTTTCCTTGGTGCATTACCCAACCTGGTTATGACTAACATAGCCATGGTTTTTCGATGGCCCTAATCGAAATAGACGGTTTACCTATAAATAGCATGGTGATTTTCCATGACGAACTGTTAGTCATAACCAGATGGTACGTGGGATGATCATGGAAACCAGTGGATGAATGTGGACTATTTGAGATCGCCGATTTTCAGAGAAACCCATTAAAAAAAAACATGTCACACAGAAAAAATGGCCATTCTTAGAGTGGCTGCATTTGTTTGAGAAGGTGGATTAGCACATATATAAAAATATGTGTTACAGCAAAAAAATAGTGTTTTTTTTACAGTGGGGATGTAAAGGTTATGCAAATGGGAATGTTGATCTAAACTTACAGATTCTGCTAAAAAAAACAACAAACAAAATCAGCTGTACTAAACTAGCCATCCAGTTCGCTTACCCAGCAAAGTGGTAAAACGCTGCTATGAAATGGATATGATGATGGGGATATTGACCCAAACAGGCCTGGATATTGAATCAATGGTCCTGATATGTCCTGATTGCTGGTTTCAACCCATACCCTCCATGTATGCGATACAAAAAAAACGATGCAATTTTACATCCAAAATGGTGTAAATGTTCACAACTTTGTAAGTATCCTAATTGGACACTATATATATATATATAAGACACAGGAATGGGGTGGTAAATCAGCAACATCCAGTAAACATGTCGATATCAATCGGCATCATCATCCCTTTTTTCTGTGTCGTCGCTGGCAATGGCACGCCAGCGAAAATGGGCGTCTGATTGTCGCCAAAAGTACCATGTGAAAACATCAGCGGAATGCCACGGCGTGGCAGTCTCCAAGAGCGATGTGTCCTTAGCCATGGAGGAAGGTGAGTTATGTAATGTAATTATGACTTGTTAGGTTGGACAAAGTTTTGGCCGACCAGGCCAAGGAAAAAAACTATTTAACATTAAATTATTTGTCCCAAGGAAGTTATATACAGTATATATGTATATATACACATGCAACACAATCATCATCCAACTACCACCCCGAAAACCACATGGTGACACACATGTCACATGCATAGCATGCATAGTCACGCTGCTGAAGCCGGCCAAAGCATGTGATCTGCAGGGTGCCAAGCGATTCTCGCGATCTTCACCGAAGCCCAGCTGTCCTTCCTCGTTTTTGCCCCACAGCCACCAGTCCCCTGCTGTGCTGACAGCAGCCGAGAAATCGCCGCCCAAGACCAAGGAGGCAAGGCCTGGGGCATCACCAGGGTCACTTAAGGGCCCTCATGCAGTTGGTGCACGGTTGATGGTGGTTTATTGAGGCTCTAACTGGATATCACATGATATAATATGATACAATGTGATATAATGTGAGACAACTATGACTATATAATAGTTTATGGGGTTTATAACAATTGGGGGCCTCACCTTGCATGAGCTGACGAGTCCATCTGACCAGTCCATCTGCAGGGCTCAATGCAAAGGATACTTGCCCCGTGTAAGCACAACACATGTTTTGGTTGGCTTGTGTATTCCAGGGTAGATATGAACAAAACAAGAACCCCTTGACCTTCCAACAAAGCTGTATCTGTATTGTTGATGCCCAAGTTCCCTTATTTTCTGAACCCATGTTTGATGGTTCAATATCCCCTTCCCAGGTGATCCTCTGCCATGGCACCTTCAAAGTTGGGGATGGCCTTGGGTTTCAGCACATTGCTCTCTCCCATGCCGCAGCGTCCTAGGCTACCGCGGCCCCACATGAAGCACTGCCGCGAGGACCCACAGATGGCACCGCAGTGTACAGCACCCGAGGCTATGTGGTGCACGGGCAGAGGTAGACCCTCCACACGCACTGGATGGTGATGATCCTCAGGGTTCAATGGGGAGGGCCCGGAAAACATCAGAACACAATGCCGAGAAACAGCCAGGTCATATTATATATTATAGTTTATAACGTTACTGTAGTTCAAGCTGACCAATTCTTTGGCCTTTATTTCGGATATAGTATGTGGACGGAAGGCACCCTGAAACTCTCTGGTGTCTAAGCTCGCAATGACAAATCCACGAAATTCCTTGATATTTGGACGATTCAAGGGTTTGCGAAAAAAAACACGATGAGACACTTTGGAAAAGGGTACCCCTAACAACCAAACAGGAGTTCTTCGATCGTGGGTTGGAACTAGATTTTGGATTCAAAAACAGGTTGTTCATTGCTGAGGTTTATTCTGGGGAGTAGCCCCCCCAACATGGGGTCTAGTTGGTGGTTGTGTGCCAATTTTGCTGACCAAACAGGAACGTCCTTGGGACCATCATTCCAGGTATACAGGCAAAATAATAAACTAATGACTAATGAGTATGAATGCAATGCTGCGGCTCAAAAAGCCTCCCAAAACTGGATGATGTGAGTTAATTTAAACTACGAGTAAGAATGATAGCTTATCAATGATTTTGTCCTTACAGCTTGTAGTTGAAATTGATGCGCATGCAGCCCTGTTTGCTGTTTAATAATCATTAATCATCTATGATTCATAACTTATAAACAGCTAGTGTAGCTCAAATAATTTCTACAACAGAGAGGAGTGGTGCAGCTTAGAACCCATTTTCAGGTTGTTTCGTCTTTGATTCTCAATATGTCTCAATCTTTAACATCCCCTTTTCCGATCAGTCTTGTTGGTTCATCGTATCCCAACCAGACATCTCCCTGCATTCCAGGCGCTGTAAAATCTCCTTGGCCCAACACCCCAAAGCGCCCCCAGCCAAAGGCCCAAACCATCGATGTCACAGTGACGGCCAAGGAGTGCCAGCGACCCAAGGCGCACGCGCGGACCTTTTCGCCCACGTCCAAGATCTGCGGCTCATGGACCGCATTCTGACGCCGACCCAAGCCCAGCTGACCTAGCTGAGAAGATGATACTGACATAGGGAGTTGAACCAAATCAAAATGGGGTCTAAAATTCACTAACCAACCATAAAAAACATAAAATATTGACAAGTGTGTCTTCTTGCAATTGCATTGAGCCAAATAGTATTGGGAAATTCACAATCTCAACAATAAAAATTGCTGAGCTTGACAGCACTCAGCTGACCCACCTTGCACCTCGAGGATATGTTTCATGTTCAGCTTAAATTTGCAAACAACTTGGAAATGGGAATCGTTGCGGAAAGAAATTATCAAATATAAAACAAGCTCATGGTACACATGCACATTTAACATTATAATATATTATAGTGGATTCAAACCTAATCAGTTATTTCACTTGAATAAAATCCAAAAATCCGACAGATCACGCCGCACATTGCCACACCTTGATTGTTGGCTCCCCACAAATACAGCCCTCCGTCACCGCACAGCGCCGCGCTGTGCTTGAAACCCGCGGTCACTGCGTCAGCCGGGCCCAGCTTGACACAGCGCTCCAGTTGCGCAGACATCTTTGGAGACCCAGCACCTACAAGGCGGTTCTTCCTAGAAACCATGGTTTAGTTTACACATATGGGGATTTCCATGGCGGTACCCCCAAATGGATGGTTTATACTGGAGAATACCATTAAAATGCATGATTTGGGGGTACCCCTCTTTCAGGAAACCTCCATATTTGGGACCATTTCGGGTGTGTTTAATATTGAGAGGATGGGATCAAGTTGGTTTCGGACGAGGTTAACTTATGGGTTTAATTGGACTATGACGGTAGTTCAAGGGGTTTTCAACCAACTTACTGTATACATGGGGGGACACCACCCCTTGTACTTGGTGCAAGGTTATTTCAGCAGCATTTTAGCAGTATTTCAAGCATCAACAAATCCCATCCCAGTCTCCGTTTCAGCCTAGTGCCAGCTGGCCGCAGGAGTTGTCACCACAGCCGAAGACGTGGCCGTCCTCGGTCAACACCAAGGTGTGCTCCCCGCCACAGGCTACAGCCTTCACCCGGACGTTGCTCGGCACGGCACAGGGCCGTGGAGACCTGTGTGGCGGTGTCGGGGTGCAGTGACCTGGTGATGGGAAATGTGACGACTTAAAGGGAAAAGAAACATGATCAAAAATGGAAGATATTCTAAGATATTCCAAAGTTTATGGGATTTGGATATAATTGAAAATCAAGTCAATGATGATCAGCTAACCCAAAGATTGCAATCCTGGAGAGAATGATGACCAGCTTTGGGTTCAAACCTCCATCATACTGTACTCAGATGCCCAAGGAACAAATCTAGCAACCTCCTAAACCACAGACAAGTAAAATTCCACTATGACCGTGCATTACTGTCCTATTTATTTGGAAATATGTACTAATATATATTATAAAGATACATACATATAGATCTACTATAAATTATGCAGATCCACGCCCAACAAGATGCCATACCCCATTTACCTCATGACTTTTCCCTGTGCAGCCATTTGGGTTCATTTTGAAAACAAGTATATACCCTAACCCGGGTATTATCATTTATCATTGGGTTTACACCCTTATCTCAATCAGATATGATTGTTAGCTAAATTTCAACAATTATCCCATCCACCTGATATTATTATCTAATATTAAACACCCCCTAAATTGTCCCCAATTATGTGGAAATTCCCTACTAGTTACCATGGCTTTGTTTGGGGCCGTTTCATACAAGGGATTCATATACTCTCTGCACTATATGGGGGGTTCCATAATGGGGGGTACCCCAAAATGGATGGAAAAGAATGGAAAATCCCAAACCAAAATGGCTCATGACTGGGGGTAACCCGACTTAAGAAACCTTCATAGTTGAAGGGGGTAAATTCACCTTTCTTGTCCAAGGCACGCCACATCTTCCGAGAAATCTGGAGGCTCCTTCTCCCCTCTTTGGCCGCTGGCGTGACGCCCGCACTGTCCGCGGTTGTTCCGGCCAAACAAGTAGAGGCCGTCCTGTAAAGGTGCAGGAAATATGCCACCTGTAAACTAACTTAGCTATAGAAAATGGTCCATGTCTAGATAATTTACCTCAAAAAACAGCGATTTTCAATGGTTATTTTCATTTACCAGAGGATGCCCACCAGTTTCAGCACTCCAGATAAAGGTATATAAATAACATCAGCGAAAATGCGGGGTCAACCAACCATCAATCCATCAACATATCACACAATTTATATAGTGGTTAATGACCACATCATCCAATTTTTTGTGGATGAAATTCTCTATATATAGGTTTTCAATTTAAACGTTAATTATCCCAATCCCAGAATCCCAATGACTCATTTTACCCCTGATCATAATTGTGGAGTATTGTCAAATTATCACAACTACTATCCCAAATGCTCCATGTATGGTATATTTGCCAACATTTACCCTAAAAATCACCAAGTGATGTAGGTAAATATACCATACAAGGATCATATGGGTATGGCCGGTAAAATGAGTCAGTTGACTTTCAGGGTCTAAAACCAACATCTTTGGGGCCAGAATCGCGTGAGCCCGGCGCACCTCTGCCACAATCCCCGTGTGGTCAAAGCCACAGGACACGGCCACCGGCGAAGACAAGGGCGCGACGCCCGTCCCGGGCGTCGGCGTGCCGCAACTGGGCAAGCCAGGGCCTGGTCCAGTGCTATGGCATATACCCTCTGGTAATTTAACATAACTATGGAAAATCACCATTATTAATGAGTAAATCAACTATAAATGGGTCATTTTCAATAGCTATGTTAAATTACCAGAGGGTACATACCATCATTGGGGAATCGTTGTATACTGGGTATTGGTATTTCACTGTGAAAATGGATGACCATCCCCGACTGGGCACACTGGATCAGACTTTTGAACATGGCATGTGTATTTTTTGTGTACGGTTTCGTGCAAAAAAAAAACGCTGCAACGTTGTGTCTTTGTCATTGTCTGGCAAAGTAACCACTGCAGAAATTAAGTCTATACTGATCTACTAAAGTTACCATACTCTTTGAGTCTAAAGCCTCCATTGCCGTTCCCCAAGATCAAGCCTCCGCCAAGCTGTCCATAAGCAGCTTTGCCCATGGCAACAAGTGATGCATTCCCAGTCTCTCCAGTTGCAAAGTTGTTTCTTTCTGGAGGAGTGAATTGTGCTGTGTCCTTAGCTCGGCTTGAAAATGGACATGGACAGCCTCCAAGGCCCCTGCCAGCAGACCTCAACTGCAATCCAGAAAAAAAACAAGTTGACTTAGTTCACTTGGTTACCGTTTGGGTTTATCGAGGATATATCATATATATATATAGTGGAAAATGAGATATATAACCCAGATGCTCCATGTATGGTATATTTACCTACATAACTGGGTGATTTATGTTGGGCACATGTTGCGATTCATATTCCAGCCCCATGGAGCATATATGGGTAATGGGTCAACAGATATTATCTAAATATATCCCATGATCTAAATATCCAGATATCCCATAGAATCTAAATCCATGGGAGTTTCTAATGGGATCTATTATCCATCATCAACATTCATCAACCAACTACGCTAACATTTCAGCCATCCACCGGCCCCTGCCTGCGCCGGACTTACTTTGGCCTTGGGCCGCCACCGGCTGCCCTTTGGATTCGCCGGGCTCGGCCGGCCCGGTGGAGCGCCGCCGGTTGGAGCAGGTGGACCGGTGTCCTGGGCCCAGTTTTCGCTTGGAAAAAGTTGGAACATGGAACAACCGGGTTGTTGTGATCAATTGATGGGATATGTGAAATATAACGTTGTATGTATACATAATATATATATATATATATGCGGTACATGTGTGTGTGTATTATGTATGTATATATAATTTATAGTTATATATGAAATATGGATGCATCACCGATTCAACGGTGAGAGGATGGATGGTGGATGGGTTAATGCATTCAGACATCTCAACACTCGAAGTTAGAGATCTCATGGGAATATAACCCACATATTGGTCACTTCCATACTAATGTAATCTGATATATTGAGGATCATGCCAGTGGAATCTGGGAGGGTGAGCTGTAGTGAGCTGTGAGGGCTGAACATATCTCGGTTCTGCGATGTAGTTTTTCTGGCAATTAATTCGCATAGTGGGGTCCAATAACCCAACAACAATTCCGGATGAAAAACCATTCCTTTCAATTGCCAACGACCATTTTCTTGTAGGCAGGGTATACATCTGAAATCTCATGAAGTGTCCAAGGTTTCTCCCCATTGCAACTCATTGAATCCTTTTTCTTCGCATTTCTTCTGATTCAAACTGATTGAATTTTGCCCCACTTCCTCACCATCATTCCCCCATACTTCTAAGTCATCTCAACTGTTGGCAATGGCGAATAAACCATGTGTAATTTGAGTCTATTCCACATATCGCTGCTCAAGAATATGCCTGGCGGCTAGGGCTACAATGTGCATGCTTGCTCCAAAGCTAGAGGGGGAAGCCAACAGAGGCCTACCTACGAGTGTGTTTCCTTTAATCAAAATTCCCAAACAAATGTCATCCTAGATGGAAACGGAGATTGTCAAACCATTTCGAATCTGTGGGGTTTTGCCTCTTTTCCCAACACTATCAAACACTCCCATATGGTTTATACTCGCTCCTTGACTGTGATGAACATCCAACCACTAGGTCCACGTTCAACATCAAACCAACTATAGATGTTAATCTTCATTTCCGGTTCATTCCAAGTATATATATATATTAACCTCTGTTTGCTCATAATCAGCTACAACACACATCCCCCGTTCCTTGCTGAGTTCAGTGGAGGTCCTGCCCGGCGGCCAAAAACCTCGCGGCCACCGCGTCGGTCTTGGCGTCGCGGTCCGCTTGGCTGATCTCGACCAGTTCCACGCCGCGGAGCCGCTTACTTTGAGCGATGAAGCCACCCCCGGCGACCGCCACGGTGCCTCGGGGGGGTGAAAAACGCCCACAGCAACCGAAATGGTCACTGGATGACCATGAAAAAATGGGGATTCATAAGAGAAAAACACGTAAAAAAATGGGGATTAATATTGCCAATGGTGATATGATATTTCAACGGGAAAATGGGATTTATGGATTTGTGATGATGATTTATGTTAGCTCATGGGGATTGAATCCGAAAGGTGTCAATATGCACTGTGTGGGAAAAAATCATCGGGAAACATCGAGGTATACAACCAACCCAGTCAGGTGGGTAATGCAAGGCTGATGCATATATCCCTTTTCAATGTTTGACCTTAAAAAATAACGAAGGCTCTATGGAAGGGCGAGTCTTTCACCACCGGCTGCACATTTAAACCCGGCGAGCCAGGTCACCTTTGGGGGGTTGACTTCCAGCTGATTCAAAGCGAGGGTCCCAGGACGTGCAACTTGGGATTCGTGCTCTCCAACAGCCTTTGAACCCTCGAGATGAAGTCGCGACTGAGCAGTTCCATCTTGCCGATCTCGTCGAACACAAAGATCTGCTGGGATCCATTGTGGGATAGGTTGGGGATAGGTTGTGAACACGTTGGGAAAGAGAGGCCGGACCATGTCAGACTGGAAGTTTATGTAGCTACACATTTATCCGCAAAAAAAACACATTTTTTGGTTGCCCTTTGGTACCCTTTGCAGATAAACGTCTTTTGAACACTGAAGGTTTCTGGTTTCCATGTTGGAATGTTGGCAGGTATTTGACGACTCATGAGCCGAAATCCACTAGGATATTTAGATGTTAAAATCAACCAGACTTCAGCTGGAATCTCCCACTGTTGTCAGCCACTTCCGACACCTGACAAGAATCCGAATTTCCAGTTACCATGGTGGGGTATTGGAGAATACACTGAGAAGTGCAAGTGTGTGCATATGTATGTATGTATGTATGTCTGTCTGTCTGTTTGTCTGTCTGTATGTATGTATGTATGTATGTATGCATGTATGCATGTATGCATGTATGCATGTATGCATGTATGCATGTATGCATGTACGTACGTACGTATGTATCTATGTTTGTATGTATGTGTGTATGTATGTATGTATGTATGTATGTCTGTCTGTCTGTCTGTATGTATGTATGTATGTATGTATGCATGTATGCATGTATGCATGTATGCATGTATGCATGTATGCATGTACGTACGTACGTACGTATGTATGTATGTATGTATGTGTGTATGTATGTATGTATGTCTGTCTGTCTGTCTGTCTGTCTGTCTGTATGTATGTATGTATGTATTTACACATATTTACTTGGGTATGTAAACGTGTATGCACATCATGATGCATATAGTATCTCATATTTTCACATATTATAACACTAATATATATATATATATTGCTATGTATATATTTATATACGCATATATCATATATATATATATACATATGATATATATATATAACATATATAATACAAATATGTATATATATATATACAAATATATTATCAATATGTACTGCATCCTTAACATGACACATGCTTAAACATAAATAATATGTTTTTCTACTTTTGCTGGAATATACTAAATAAGTTTTGCTTCTTTCACCAAGGAACAGTCTCTTGATTGGCGCTCTCACTCAGCACGCGGTCCAGAATGGGCACGGTGAAACGCTCAAAGTCCTCGACTTGGACGTGGTACTTTCCTCGGCCAAGTTTTGAAATTCTTGGATGATCCACTCAGAGTCTGTCATATGGTAAACCCAACCATAAATTGTCCTCCATAACCCATATTGCCATATAGCACGCTATAGATACCAAAAAAAAAAACACATCCCCAAATGGATCCAAATGGTAGATTTATATAGATTTATTGCATTCATGGTTCATCAGACTAAATGGTATAAACCAGTTGTGGATGGAATTCTCCTCCAAGTTGGGGTTCTAGGATGATCCAGCTGCATATCAAGACGGGCGTGAACTGGTTGCACAGCACTTGCAAACATAAAAAGGTCAGCTGAAGGATGCCATGACCCTGGTTGATTGGTGGTGCCATCCCAAATTAAGGTCCATCAGAGGGATATATCATTCCAAAGCGGGATGGGAAAGAAACTATTGACGTAAATTTCAGCAGGCCCTTTTTGAGCATTTGCTGGGTCAGTGTAGACATACGCAATCCCAATATGCCTGAATCGGCCAATAGAGGTGACCACTCTTCGAGAACCCGATCCTTTAACAGCCGGGAACTGCTAGCTCTTCAACTATCAAAGGCAAAGTGTGCATCTTATGGCCCAAACAAACCTGTATCAAACCCATGATTCGACAAAGACAACAAGCCTTCAGCAAATATACAAATACCCTTCAATTATACATTACACCCTCCAGTAAATAAACATAGACCCTGCCAAACAAGGGGCAAGACTACTAGTGGTGCCGCACAAGGCGGTGGCGGAAGTTTCAGAAACAGGAAACCTATAGGAGAGATTGGTTGTTGTGAATCACGGATGGCAGAGCGAATCCACTGATGGACTGAAAGGTGGTTGGAGTTGTGTTTTTTGGAGTGGTTACAATGGTTGCAGTGGCCACCTGGTCGGTCGCCTCACCCACAAATGCTGGATGTAGTGTGGTGTAGTGCAGCTGTGGTTGTAGTTGTAGTTGTAGTGTAGTGGAATTGTAGTTGTGGTGTAGTGTAATCACTGTAGCGTAGTTGCAGTTGCATTTGTGGTTGTGAAATGACTGTAATGTAGGGTAGTGTAAAGTAGTCTAGTGTAGTGTAGTGTAAAGTAGCGTATTTGTAGTTGTAGTGTATTGTGGTGCAATGTAGTGTAGTGTAGTGTAGTGCAGTGCAGTGCAGTGCAGTGCAGTGTGGTGTGGTGTTGTGCAGTGTAGTGTAGTGTAGTGTAGTGTGGTGTGGTGTGGCGTAGTGTTATGTAGTGGTAGTTGTGGTGGTAGTTGTGGTGGTAGGTGTAGTTGTAGTGTAGTTTAGTGTAATGTAATTGAGTGTAGTGGGGTTTAATGTAGTGGAGTGTAGTGTAGTTAGTATATTTATATATATATATATGGTGTAGTTGTAGTTGTAGTTGTACTTAGTGTAGTGTAATGTAGCTTAGTGTAGTGTAATTGAGTGTAGTGTAATGTAGTGTAATGTAATTAGCGTAGTGTAATGCAAGTCGTGTAGTGTAGTGTAGTGTAGTGTAGTGTAATGGGGTGTACCTGTAGTTTTAGGTGCAGTTGTAGTTGTAGTGTAGTGTAATTGAGTGTAGTGAAGTGCAGTGAAGTGGAGTTTAGTGTAGTGTAATTAGTGTAGTGTAGCGTGGTTATAGTTGTACTTAGTGTAGTGTGGTGTAATTGGGCGTAGTGTGGTGTAGTGGAGTGGAGTGGAGTGTAGTGGAGTGTAATGTGTTGTAGTGTAATGTAATTAGTGTATATAGTGTAATGTAGTAGCGTAATGTAGTTGTAGTTGTAGCTGTAGTTGTAGTGTAGCGGAGTGTAGTGTAGTGTAGTGGTGGTTGTAGTTGAAACTGCTACATAACCCCCTCAGGTTTTCCTCACTTTTGACAAGGTACACAATCCCCTGCGACTGCCACGCAAAACGACATCTGAACGTCCAAAAGTGCTCCGTACCCCTCAGTTTTTTGCACTTTTGACTTTGAAATGGGCTTCGCGCCACAACGGCGTGCACTTTTTCGACATCTCAACTTCCAAAAATGGTCCGAGAATGAAGTCTTTTGTGCATGTTGACTTGCAAATGTGCTTCGCGCCACAACGGCGGGCACTTTTTCGACATCTCAACTTCCACAAGTGGTCCGGACATGGTTTGTTTTCACTTCGAAATGTGCTTCGCACCACAACGGCGTGCACTTTTTCGACGTCGCAACTTCTAAAAGTGCTCCGAAGCTGAGGTGCTTTGTGCGTTTTGACTTGGAAATGTGCTTCGCGCCACTACGGCGTGCAATTTTTCATCTCTCATCTGGCCAGCTGGCTCCGCACCCGCCGCTTTAGCGAGCCTACTTTTCGACCCTCCGGAGCCTCAAATCATTGGAAAACCACTGTGCTTCGCGACTTTCCTATCTTTTCGCGCACCTGGATCTGCTTTCTTCTGACTCTTTCTCTTTTTCTTCTCTTCTCTTCTCTGACTCTTCCCATCTCTGCTTTTCATCTGTCCATATTGTCGGAAGTTTGACTTCTAAACTTCCTTCGATTAGTTCCACTAATCGAATTGGCTATTTTCAGGGTCTATGTTAATTGGGGGGAGGGTAACCGATATAGGGAGATTCAATTTCAATAATGTTAATTAGTAAAGCAACAGGATCCACTATCCCCAATGACTTACCATAAATGGGTTCGGATGTTTATGGCATTGCTTTACTACCATTGCAATCCATGTCGTGCCATTATACCACCATGATAAGAAGTAATCCCACTACAATTCTATTATAATCGTATGTTTTCCATTGTAATCCAGTTGCATTCCGATGATATCACAATGTTGTTTGCTGCTTGAAACCATTAAAAACATTTAAAAACTGTATAAATATGATGGTTAAAATTAAATTCCATTCAATATCCCATCCGTTATGGCTATCCATGGCTATCCCATGCCGGAGTTTTCCGTCGCCAGGTGTCCCACCATGTGCCCCGTCACCGGCCCCTCGACCGAGGCCAATGGTGCCCGCTGCGACTCGTCTTTCAGCCAGATGCAGTCGAAGCCCACGCGCTTGCCGCGCTCGCGGTGTTCCTACGGCATGGGGAGCATGGGGATCATGGGGATCATGGGGATCATGGAAAAAGAATGATTTTTTAACTAAGAATAACTCGTCTTTTGGGTGAGACACAAAGTAAATCAAAGTAACAAAGAACAAATTGCTTTAACAATAGCAAATGAAAACAAGAACACAACAAACAATAATGATAATAGATCATCAATGATAATTATAATGTCATATGAGTCATATTATTCACTCCGAACATAGAAAAGCAAAATCCGACTAGAGATAGTAGAGATTTATTGAAATTTATTGTTTTCTTATGTTTTCTTGCTTTTTTCTATGGGCTGCTTATACATGTACTGTGTATGTATATATATATAGATAGATAGATAGATATATATATATGAGATGTGAAGCCTCTGAAACCAAAGCTTGGAGATCAATGCAACATAATGCACAGCAGTCCTGCATCAGAAAACCATCCAGTAGTCCTCGGTCTTTGTGCATCGTCCTTTTTTTCACAAGTGCTCCATGAATGTGTCAATATTCAGACATGCACATTGATTCACATTAATTATGTGTTTATGTGTGTGTGTAATAATGTGTCCATTATACATCCTTCGCAGCGCTTTACTCACGTAGGCACGACTGACTATAGTGATTAGTGAATTGTTAGTGACCAGTTCGATTCATCCACATCGCCATTCGATGTCAAGCGCATTTTGGCTGGCAAACCACTTGAAAGTAATTTAGTCAAATTTACACCTTTCAGCAAATGAATCTGACAACGGAATCCACTGCTTGAAAGTTCAAATAAACAAACCACCATCACCAAAGCAACTCTATGTTTAACACAACACAGGATGAAAAACTGTAGGTTAATGTAGGTTATCTAAGCAAATGTCCTATTGTCTGAAGGCCTGCTTAATATGTTTAATGCTAAGTCTGATCTTGGATGTGTAAGGTCAAGCTGATGCACACCGGTGCGTCTCGCTGTTGTGGATCAAATGGCGTGACTAATTCTTGCGATCCATCCTGCATCATTGCTAGCTGGTTGGTGGTATACTTACCCCTCTGAAAAATAGGAGTTCGTCAGTTGGGATTATGATTATTCCCAATATATAGAATAAAAGCCATGTTCCAAACCACCAACCAGCTAGTGTATACAAAGAGGTATTCATAAGATTACCACCCAGAAAAAACGAACATGGCACTAGAAAATCCACCATTTATCTACAGATGATGTTCCCATTCAAACCTCCATTTCTAGTGGATGTTCCAATGTCTTCCCGCAAAGTAGCTGCTATAGCAACCGAAGAAAGCAATGGCAATTGACAAAATCATCGGCGACCTCACCACTGGAAAGATCTTTATCCGTTTAAGAAGGTGGTATTATAATGTATTAGAATGCATTATAGATCTACCGATCGATCCAGTCGTCCATCTAATCTATCTTTATATCTAATCTAATCTAATCTAATCTATCTGATATATCGTTCTATCTAATCTGATCAAATCCAATCCAATCCATCTAATCTACCTCATCTAACTAACCTTTCTATCCATTTTTTCAAATCCGATTCAATCCAATCTAATCTATCTAATCTATGTGTCTACATAATCTATCAAACCTATCAAATCTAGTCTAGTCAAATCTAGTCTAGTCCAATCTAATGGATTCAAATCTAATCTGATCTATTTCAAATTGAATCTAATCAATCCAATCTATCTATATTTCATGATCACCATTGTGTACCTTAAGCAGCAAAACAGCATGATTCATTTGAAGTAAGTACAGTAGATGTACATCGGTTTCCCCCGTGAAGTCCCCAAACATTCTCACAGATCATCCCATAGTTTTGGGTGAAATCTCATTGTATCCCAATACATCCCACTAAAATATTCGAACAATCCCTCAATCAAACCTGGCAATGGAAAATCCCCGAACTAGAATGGATGGTTCTCCATTGCCATGTTTAAAGCACCGGAGGGTAAATCCAAATAAATCTCCTATTATTAACCACTATCAACCACTATCAACCACTATCAACCATTATTAACAATTATTGACCATATTTTCCCATGATGCATGATTTTCCCATGATTTTCCCTACAAATCTCTAGAAAGTTGTTGGTCAAAACCCCGTTTCACCAGGAGGTTCGGTGGTTGGATCTGGCTGCGACGAGGCGTTGGTAGACCTGAGGGATGCAGCAAGAAAGAGAGCAGCCAGGATCATCAGTTGCTGGTTGGTGGTATACCTACCCCTCTGAAAAATATGAGTTCGTCAGTTGGGATGATGAAGATCTCCCAACTGTTTCTGGAAAAATAAGAAATGATCCAAAACACAAAAACCAGGTTGATCTTCTTTGATTTTCAGAGTTTTTTTGTTGAGTCAACCTTGGTAAAAATGGATTGAATAGGTAATTTTGGCGCAATTTAATGTCGTTTTGAAATTGATTGGGTGAAAATGAAGTAATTTAGCATGAATTCACCCTGCTAGCCTTTCTTGGAAGACTGGAAGATCCTTCAGACCGCCTTGGGTTTGACGTGAAATTTGGGTTCTCTAATTCTTGTGATATGTAAATCCAAAATTCAGAAACTACTCCTATGTTGGTGTAACTTCTAATACATACTTGTGAGGGAGTCAGTTGAACGGCACAATTCTAAATCCTCCGCTCCCAACTCGCTTAAGCACATGGGAGATCCCATATTCATACAACGTCTGGGAAAATGAGATCTGATACCACTCAAGTAAAGTACGGCATTCCAGGAATTGGCAGGTATGTGGGTCTGTTTGACAATAGGGGACACTCGCATTGGACTGTTGATCATCATTTCCCCTGTGTAAGATAGCCCTTTTGAGACTATCCCTCAATTTCAGACACATCCATCATAAACATTGCTGGTTGTATATCCGCATGTATTCCTAATCATTCTTGCTGGGCATGGGTTTTCTCCCAGTATGGTTTGCTTGTACCGCTTTGTTTTTCTGATGAAATTAAATTGTTTTGTTGATCAGATACTTACTACATATTAATACGATGTAAAAAATATCGAAAACATACGTATCTATATATTTATTACATCAAGATACGTGTTAAGATACTTATACTTATTACCCATATGCTCCATGGTGCTGGAATATTTACCAACATTTGCCCAACATAAATCACCCAGTCATGTAGGTAAATATACCATACATGGAGCATCTGGGTATACTAAGATATCTTAAGATTTTCTGGTTGGTGGTATACCTACCCCTCTGAATAATAGGAGTTCGTCAGTTGGGATTATGATTATTCCCAATATCCGGAGTAAAAGCCATGTTCCAAACCACCAACCAGCTAGTGTATACAAAGAGGTATTCATAAGATTACCACCCAGAAAAAACGAACATGGCACTGGAAAATCCACCATTTATCTACAGATGATGTTCCCATTCAAACCTCCATTTCTAGTGGATGTTCCAATGTCTTCCCGCAAAGTAGCTGCTATAGCAACCGAAGAAAGCAATGGCAATTGACAAAATCATCGGCGACCTCACCACTGGAAAGATCTTTATCCGTTTAAGAAGGTGGTATTATAATGTATTAGAATGCATTATAGATCTACCGACCGATCCAGTCGTCCATCTAATCTATCTTTATATCTAATCTAATTTATCTGATATATCGTTCTATCTAATCTATCTTTTTATCTACAGATGATGTTCCCATGCAAACCTCGATTTGATGACGATACCCTCAATGATTCCCCCGTTGACCGCGCAGCGAGGCGCTTTGTAACACAAGGTGGTCTTGCCAGTGCCCGGAGGCCCAGTAATGAGCACACGCAGCGGGGCCATGGCGTGAGTTGTGCACTGTAAAAGTTCTGGGGGGTTGTCTACATGGGGAAGGATAACATCCACATATATGTATATATATATATTAGATATGTATGTATGTGTATGTATTAATATATATATATATGTATATTTGTATATATATATATACGAGGCCATTAAGATCTGTTGTTTAGGGTTTATTATGGTTAATCCATGTTAATCCTATCCCATGGAACGGGCTTCTAGTTCTTTTTGCGGCGACGGACGCCACAAAATACCCGACAAACGCAGGATCAACAGTGTACCAATGGGCTGTGGTAGGCCAAGTTGTTGGTCCCATGTTGAATTTCTGCCACAGTACCAGCCGGCTCAGCCACAACGGCTGTTCCAGGGCATCCAGCTATCAGATGCTAGATTTACCCTGCCATGAGTGCTTGGAAGATTTGTTTCCATTAAAACTTGGATGATGTTCAGGGTTCAACTGTTAATTTACTGGAGGGTAACTTGTATCTTTTTGGGTCTTGTTATAATTATAATTTAAATATAATCCCACAGCCCACATATCACATGCTGTCCTCTGGGACCATCAGTCAAAAAAAAGATATCACATTACATCTCCATAACATGTATATAAAATAATATATATATATATTGACATATACATATATTTATGGACGATGTACCGTTATACATAATATGCACATATATATATATATATTATATATATAATATATATATATATAAATATATTATATTATATATATACAAATTTTATACAAACACCACAAGGTACTCATTGACGCTTTCTGAAAAGCCTTGCCATTCCGCAAGTCTAACCCATCTCCAGCCACTCCTGGATCAACCACGCTGGTAGACCTTTCCCTTCAACCAGGTGGACCCAGGCGCATTGTGCGGCCAAGTAGTCTTGCATGGAGGGATAGCGAAATCTCAAGCCGCCCTGCTGATAGTCCTGGCGGATTGAGGCTATGGCGAGTATTACTGTGGTAAACCTCCAATCAAGAGGTTTACCAACATATGAATTGCCAGAAATAGCTGGGATTAACTATCCCAAGATTGGTTGTCTATTAGTGGGTTTACATTAGTTGTTTCAACAGTTTTTCTCAGCAGTTTCTTTGAACAAATGTAATGAGTCGTAATGGGTCAAAAATGAGGATCCACTGGAAGCCATCGTATAATGAACTGGCAATTGCTTGCAGCAAGGTAATCATCCCATCTTGTGGATTCTTGCACCAAATTTCGACATAGTTTGACCAATTCCTTCCACATCGCTTTCTGAACATAGGGTACCCCAAAATTTCATGGTTGATAGTCATGCCTATTACACTAATTTACTTTAATCATGTATTGCCTATTACAGTACTTTACTCATTTTTTTGAATAAAGTTGGCGATATTGATATATTAATATCCCCCATAGTTATTAGACACACCGAAATGTCCGGTTTCCCAGCCACCAAAGTTGTTGTTGGCTCCTCAAGAAGGAGAAGCTGCCCAGCATGTGCAGTCCTTGGTTACAGCGGCGACGCGGCCCCACCACATGTCATGACTTCTGCCCAAACAAAATTCAGCTATGGCACAAAATACCACTAGAAGTACTTATAATTTTATTTATGAAATGTAGAATCCAATTTATAATATTCATAACCACATATAACTTATTTATAACTAAGAAATGTTCATAACGGTTTGTCATCTACATATGTCCAGCATAGAATAACATGTGTTTCTTGGGTATCCAGCATAGAATAACATGTGTTTCCTGGACTGCATCCCTGAGTAATAAACCGCTGGTTGGCTTGCATGCCACCCATGTTCACAGAAATTTATCCATTGTTGTTGGGTTTATTTACATAACTCCACCAACTTGGATTGGGTCTATATATTCATTTCGGTGTCCCTTATTGGATGTATTTGACATCATATTTGCATATATTTGCTACAGTATATATGCACATATAAATCCCAATTTCAGGATGGTTAAACCATGTCTAAACCTCGTTTTTTTGTGGACCCAAATGAGCAGTGTTCAAAACCTTCTGTCGTCTATTTATACTGGTTAGTTAAAACAACAATTTTCCCAGCTCATGGATTATGATAATCCCCAATATATTGGGTAGCATAACTCCGTATAATCATCAATCAACAGGGGGCTAGGCACACTGCTCACATTCTTTCAATTCAGGTTGGTTTTTATGTTCCATTCAATAGTGTCCTTCATTAATCCCATTCCCTGTATTCTGTGGTTTCACATATGTTTCCAATTCCCTGCAAAGAAACACAATTGGAATCACATGGTTTCTGGGATGTGTTTAATTGCCGGGTGGCTGGCCAAAATTCAACCCGTTGCATAACGATAATATTAGTCTGTAAACAGTATGTAGTCCCGTTATATCAACAGTATATCCCACTATTCCACAAATCTGGCAGAAATGATAATTCATTGCCTGAAAATAGACCAAACTCTTGGCCATTTGGGTATACCTCCCATTACTATTCCCATCATTCCTGTAACGCCACGGTGAGGTAATTATAATTCATCCAGATTGTGTATATATATATATGTATATAAATGTATGTATGTATGTATGTATGTATGTATGTATGTATCTATGTATGTATGTATGTACGTACGTAGGTAGGTAGGTAGGTAGGTAGGTAGGTAGGTATGTATGTATGTATTTATGTATGTATGTATGTATGTATTTATGTATGTATCTATGTCTATATGTATATACATGTATATATATATATAAATATGTGTATATATATATATACATATATATATATAGTTATATATATATATATATTATGTGTTGAATCCTTGGTTATCATCCCATAATTACTTGATTGTTGTCATCCAGATTGTATCCATGTTCTTATCCAATGTTTGTGAAATCCCATTGTATCAACATTAGCTCATGCGTCATTATTCTTCCATATATCAACGTTCCTCGACCATGTATGGAAATATGGAATATAACAATAGAATAATTACTGGTTGGTGGTTTCAACCCCTCTAAAACTATTAGTCAATTGGGATGATTATTCCCAATATATGGAAAATAAAACATGTTTGAAACCACCAACCAGATTATAATATATTAGAATTATCATGGGGTAATCAATCATTAAATAATCCCATCCCCCTAACATTACCCCATTATTCCATCAATCTAAGGGGAATGGAATTGTTATATGTATATATACATTATATGCACAACACACACATATATATATATATACACCAGTATCTATGTTAAATATAATATCATATAATTATATTATATCAGCATCATTATTCCATAGATCAACTTTACAATATGGGATGGCTATTACTACAAAAATATGTAGTATCATAGAATTATAGAATTATCGTTACACTACTATAGATACACTACTATCATCACAGCTTTTAGAACAAAAATGGTAGCTCTGATAGTTACGCTATGCTATATTATAGTTACACTATGCTATATATAACAGTTTATAAACCCTCTGGTTATGACTAACATAGCCATGGTATAGATGGCCCTAATCGAAATAGATGGTTTACCGAACTTCATAGCCATGGTGATTTTCCATGGCTAGCCCTGTGAATGTCATAACCAGAGGGTATAGTTGATCTACATATTACTATGGAAAATCACCATTTTTAATGGGTAATTCCACTATAAATGACCATTTTCAATAGCTAAATGTTCGGTACCAACATCAACATCAACATGATGATGGTTGGGATGGGAAGCTCGGCGAAAATTCGAACCGTCCCAGGAGTCCCAGGTGCTTCACCAATCTCTCCATCTGCTCCACCTTCACCTCCTTCCCCGCCAGCGAGGCAATGAAGGCCTGCAGCCTGACAGGTGAAGCTATGACGAGCCTGGGAAAATGCTAGGTTTTACATGGTTTAAGCATCTGGAAATTTAGATATCACATGATTTTACCGTAATATTCACCATTTGACAACAGGAATTCACCAAACAGTAATAACAAATAACTATGACTTTCAATGGACGGATTTAAGGGAAAATCTGTGCTTGAAACTGTGGGTTTTACCTCAAACATGCTGAAGAAAATATCCCAAAACGACCCATTCTGGGCTCACTGTCTTCTCTGGGTGCACGGCTCATGTAACTTGATGCAGCGGCTGCGCTTGCCTGTCATCAGAGCAACGAGGCATTTCCATACCCCCAAGAGGCCATCAAATGGGAATCATGTACAGGATGGTGCCCCCGAGTTATAAATTGTTTTTTAAACCCCATGAATACTGTAGTTATATCTACCATTAACCATACTTAAGCCACTTATAAGGCAACTTAGGTATCTTGGGGGCACCACCTTGTATGCTGACTTGCTGATTACAAGTAGTTATTTTTCCAAGTTTGGACAACTGAAATGCGGAGTGGCCAACACCGACATTGGCCTAAGCCTTCGTAGGCAAGTTCGCAACAAGCTGTCGCCATGCCCTGCTTCTGTAGCCTCAGGGAGTAGCAATCCCACAGAAAAGTCACCTCCAACAGTATCATAAGTGGGAAATGTACATCAAAACAACATTTACATACATTTCCCATTTACTATTTACTAAGATTTACTATCTATCTATAAGATTCTATAAGTGGATACCATAACGGATGGATGAATAATAGATAGTAAATATTGTTTTTATCCTGTGAGAGGTCAATTACTATCTATCCATCCGTCCGTCCGTCCGTCCATCCATTTACCTAGTCTATCTAGTCTATGTGGTCTATCTGCTCTATCTGCTCTATCTGGCCTATCTCGTCTGTCTCGGCTACCTCGTCTATCTAGTCTATGCATCTGACTATCTGACTACCTGACTATCTGACTATCTGACTATCTGGCTTTCTGACTATCTGACTATCTGACTATCTCACTATGTCACTATGTCACTATGTCACTATATCTATCTATATGTCAACCTACCTACCTACTTATCTATCTATCTATCTGTCTATCTATCTGTCAATGTAACTGTATCTATCTATATTTCTATCTATCTATCTATCTATCTATATCTATCTATCTATCTATTTATCTATCTATCTATCTATCTATCTATCTTTCTATCTATCTATCTATCTCTCTCTCTATTTCTATCTATATATCTATCTATTTATCTATCTATATCTATATCTATATCTATCTATCTATCTATCTATCTATCTATATATATATAGCTATCTATCTAATAATCTATCTATGTATTTATGTATCTATGTATCTATGTATCTATGTATCTATGTATCTATGTATCTATGTATTTATGTATCTAACTATCTAACTATCTATCTATTTATCTATCTATTTATCTATCTATCTATCTATCTACCTAATCTATCTATCTATCTATCTATCTATCTATCTATCTATCTATCTATCTATCTATCTATCTATCTATCTATCTATCTATCTATCTATCTATCTATCTATCTATCTATCTATCTATCTATCTTATCTATTTATCTATCTATCTATCTATCTGTCTATCTATCTATCTATCTATCTATCTATCTATCTATATCTTTATCTATATATATATATATATCCATCTGTATCTATCTATCTATCTATATCTATCTATATCTATTTATATCGATCTATATCTATCTATATCTTTTTAAATCGATCTATATCTATATATATATATATATCTGTCCATATCTTTGCATATCTATCTATATCTATCTAAATCTATCTATATCTATCTATATATATATATATTTATTTATATCGATCTATATCTATCTATATCCATCTATCTAATCTACAAGTATCTATCTATATAACTAGACTAAACAAAACTAAACTAACAGTATTTCTTTTGGGGGGTACAATGCTCTTCTCCTCTACCTGGTAGGCCTGTTGAATGGGGGGAACCCTTTGGGACATCGATACCAGTTGGACCATCCAACCAATGCGTTTTATGCTCAGTTCAACACAGCGGAAACTCCGAGTCGTCGTAGGCTTTCACCGCTTTTTGGCCTGGGCCCGGTGGAATCCGTCGTGGAAAAAACCAGGGTGTCCTGTTCCTACATTCCATGCATTCATGGTGTTTCTTTTACACCACATTGATGGGAAAATCACAGGATGATAACTCCGAAATGGGCCAGAAAGTGAATAGGCCCATGACTGAAGCTGCTGTTTGAGGTACTAAGGGAATTGAATCAAGAAGGCAACACCCCTACATGATGTTTAACATGCACAACAACAACAAGAAGAAGAAGAACAAGAAACAAGAAACAACAACACCACACCACACAAACCCAGCTCTGAAATCTTCACCAACTCAGAGAGACTGGGATCCCAGCTCTGAAATATGCGCTTGAACATGTGCTCATATAGCCTCGTTCAGCACGTTGCGATTGTCGCATTTTTTGTTGACCAGTTGGCGACACTGTAGTTGACCGGAGTGGTCTTCGATGGTGCATCATGGAGTGATTTATTTGGTATATAATGGATTATAATGGTATATGTATATATATATATGTTGAATTGCGGGCAGATGAGTCATTGAATACTACCTTTAGTGTGTATATGGTACAATCGTTACAATATATTACAATACATGTGAATATATATATAATATGTATATATACATATAAGTATATATATATATGTGAATATGAGAATTAGGCTACACCTGAAATTCCAGGAGTGTACAATGTGATTTTCTTCAATGGAGACTCCGTTGCGTTGCATCTTGGGTCATCTGGCAACCTGGCACTGTTCCTTGGTGAAATCCCATGAAATAGCTTTGTCTGAAACTAGTCTACATATAAAATGATACCCTATGGTTATGACTAACATAGCCATGGAAAATCCCAACCATAAATGGAGGTTTCTAGCTGGGAAAATCATCTATAAATGGGCCATCTATACCATGGCTATGTTAAATAACCAGAGGGTAAATGATAAAACCATGTTCACATATGTTCAATTATCTTCACCAATATTTAAATGGCAATTTCTTGCGCAATTTTCAGACAAACCCAAATATCCAATATTGTTGGTTTAACTCCATTCCATACCCCCATTGTTTCTTGCTTGCGCGGGTTGAATCCCAAATATCCCATGATATCTCCATTGTATCCTTACTGGATCCTTTTTACATTCTCACCCCACACATCTTCCCTGAGACCGCCGCTGGCAGCGCGTCAATGGATGCCTGCACCAAGGGCACTGGCTGAGTTCTTGGGGATTTTATACCAGTTTTGGCAGCTGCGTTAGCACTTGACATCACCACTGTTGATAGAGAATTTCATGGTATTTAACGGGCAAATTTCTGTGGTTATGTTTGATTATCGGAGGGGTATCGGATGTTACTGAGCTACCGAAATTATGTGGCAGCAGGCACTTAATTCCATAAGAATTCCGAAATAAAAAAATCAAAGGGGATACACATGATACAAATGATGATTCTCCATTCTGCGCATATGTATATGTATGTGATTACTAGTGGATACGACATTTTCTGAAGATACCCCCGTCCACATCCCATATCTCCCGATTTGTTTGGGCAAAGCTCAAGGCGCTGCCAGCTACGTTTGTTGATGCAAGTATGTCAACCTAGAGATTTCCACTATCATCAACCATACATGTATATATATATATATATCATATATCAATCTGGATGTTTCATCATCATTGATTATCTTTGATATATATATAATGTTTCATCATCTTTGTACCTTACTAACATCCCTTAATATCGTAAGTTACCATAAATAAAACCATAAATGTACCATGACTTAATGTACCAGAATAGTAACTATCCCCTTAAATCCCTATATTGGATTATATTGGTGAACATCCGCCTGAGATCGCGCCGCTCGCGGCTTCGGGGAGCCAAGGCCCGTAGCACCATGATGGCCATAAGCCTCGGCCCGGCCCTGGGGAAGTGATTTCAACATGGCCAGGGCGGTAGCAAGACATAGGGGATTTTTAGGTGAATTTTATATGATATGATTATATAGGTGATCTATATCTAAGATGATTATATAGGTGATTTATATTAGCACAGGGGTCAACAAACAAGAGAAAATCGGAGTTAAGCAGCAAAAATATGAAATCCAATTTGTTTTGCAAAACAATGGCTTTGTAATTGTATGTTATTTTTGGTTGCCAAGTTAAAGTCACTATAGGAAACAATATGGTGTATTATAACATATCAAAAATACATCTACAACTAGTGGCGTTAGCCACCATGTTGTGTGTGTGTGTTTATGCAGTGGATAGAGGGGCCGGTTTGGATACCATTCATCCTTCTCTTCCTATTGGTATGGATATAAATCTATATCTAAGACATGTAGGTAGGAAGCTGCACCTAACAGCTCTAATTGCGCAGGCGCGACGATATCTTCATGTCTACCGGCTACCTATCATTTCGGTTTCATGGATCCGGAGTACATGTTTAAGATTGCTTGCATCCTCTACATCCATACTATGGGTATGGCTCAAAACTTGAGGTGCCAATTGACCCACACAACTCGTCATGTTTGGTATTTACGCATTCTGTTTTGATGTCGATTTTGAACCATACTACCCATACCCTCTGGTAATTCAAAAGTTTGCGAACAGGAAAATCACTAATTGTTTTTGAAACGGTCGGTAGGGAATTCATCGAACTAACCAATGGTCCATGGCGATGATAGCTGTTGCCAGAGACTCTCCAGCGCCATCATCGCCATCATCGCCATCATCGCCATCATCGCCATCATCGCCATCATCCACACAGGCAGGGCACCAGGTCCCCTTGCGGGCTGTTCACCAGGTCATAATTGTCGGGCAGAAGCATCTCCGCCTCGACCTCTGAAGCGTCTTCAGAGTGGATCCGTTTGAGACAAGATTCGATGTGTATGTAATGTATATAATATGTATATGTATATATATATGTGTATATATATGTATATATATATGTATATATATATGTATATATATATATGTATATATATATACACATTCAAAGATCTGATTCCTAATTTATCCTTGCATGATCTATTCCAAATATCATTAATGTTCTGATCGAATGATTGAGAAAGTGAGAAACTTAGTGTACCAAGAATGGAGCTATATAGGAAGAAGGGCAAACATCGAAAGGCAACTGCTGCACCTTCTCTGAAAGTTCCATGCCATGGGTCCACCGGCGGCAGAGCTTTCGCAAATGCCTGGCGACCATCCGTGTCATGGTCAAACGATGGGATTAACCATCAAACATGGGAATGGAATATTGGGAATATCATGATATATATATATATATTAATATGTTATATATATAAGCAACAATATGGTACATGGATGTATATGGGGTATCCTCAACCCACTGTGTTTCAGGGTGTTATATACCCCAGTTACAAACGGGATAATCCTCGAAGCAGTGATTGTTTCAAGGCTTATTCACCGGTTCCAAAGTGGTGGCCCCATATTGAAGGGGTTGACCATCTGACCATCACCTAACCATGGCACGTGCCATCTTGATCACTGTTGTTAAAAACAACCCATCTCAAGAATCGGATCATAATCCTATAATCCTCATTATGATGTGAACATCTAGACTATTCGCAATCACCTGCCAGGATGATGTTGGAACACAATGTAGGAGATTCTGAGACAATTTGGAAAGGTTTTGAGACTTATTGATAGCGGCATTCAGGTGAATGATGCCCCAATATTTAGAGTTCAATCCAGCCAGCTTAATCTAGCTCGTATATGGCCATGTCTTTCAACCCACACTCTATCCAGAAATCTAGTAAATGGTTGATTATTTCAACCAATCCCCAAAACATGAAAGTCCATTGCGAAATCGCAACTTATCCTTCAACAGACTAGTACTCAATGTTTTTTCACGTTCAAAAAACTACATCCCATTGGATATCCACAGAAGTCCCAATTGATCCTTGTCCAAACCCGTTTTCATTGGTTTTTCATTGGTTTTTCCTAGACTTTGATGTTTGAGGCCCCGCGGTCTAAACGTGTTGGAGCTGCGTCTCTTCCAGCGGCTTCACGTGAAGCCTCGAATCCGCAGCCAGGCCAGGCGAGGAAAAAACGAACCTGAAACCTACAGAGCACAGGGTCTATGGTGGACATATCCTTAGATGATGTATAGATGATGTATAGATGATGTATAGATGATGTATAGATGATGTATAGATGATGTGTATGTGGAGATTTCTTGAACATTGGGGACTCCAGTATTGCAGATGGTGAACTCCGCGGTGTCTCATCACCAGCAACTTGGATGCGGAAAACTAGGGGTCTCCCGTTTCGAGACACTAGCCGCTATCTTATGATATGTTAATATCATCTAGTACCATTTCATAGGAAACCATTGGATCATATTGGATCTATGGATATTTCCAATCCATATGCCATCTGGTTATTTAACATAGCCATGGAAAATCACCATTTTTAAGTTCGGTAAACCATCTATAAATGGGCCATTTTCCATGGCTACGTTAAATAACCAGAGGGTACCGGTATTACCGTAAAATTTAGAACACACACACACACACTGAATCTTAGATGTGTAAAAATGGAAGTCAGTCAAGATCAAAATGAGCTAGTAGTCCAACTAGAGAATAATGGTCAAGTTCATATCAGTTGCTTGGCATTGCTAAAGTCAGTGGATACGACCATTCCATTGGTGGTTAATACATGTCAATACTAGAATAGCCACAATACAACATGAATATATATAGGCGTGTCTGAAAGTAGAGTCCCAAAATCCTATGGTTTATCATCAACCCATCAAAACAAAACATGCCATTTACATAAGTTCGGTATCTCGGCGCACACACGCATCATTTTATTGGTTGCATACCCCTTTACATCAAATGATTATCTCACCATTGCTGGTGAAACAACCAGCCATCTTGTCAAAAATCACCAGATCTGGTAGTAGATCTCGATTTATCCAGTTGACGACGACTACTACTACTACTACTACTACTACTAACACCACCACGACTACTACTACTACTACTACTACTACCACCACGACTACTACTACTACTACTACCACCACCAAGACTACTACTACTACTACTACCACCACCACGACTACTACTACTACTACTACCACCACGACGACTACTACTACTACTACTACTACTACTACCACCACGACTACTACTACTACTACTACTACCACCACCACCACGACTACTACTACTACTACTACCACCACCACGACTACTACTACTACTACTACCACCACCACGACTACTACTACTACTACTACCACCACGACTACTACTACTACTACTACCACCACCACCACGACTACTACTACTACCACCACCACTACTACTACTACTACGACTACTACTACTACTACTACTACTACTACTACCACCACCACGACTACTACTACTACTACCACCACCACGACTACTACTACTACTACTACAGATATTTACAGGTCTACCATTTCTAGTTCATGTTTGAGATCTCGCTATAATCATAATCTCCCTAACATCAAACACAGACCAAAAACCATGGTTTTGTGGGGGCTTACCTATGTTTGTAACCATGGAATGCGGGTGTTTCATATGGGGATGGGCTTGTCCTCCCGAAATCCGCCATGGAAAGCCCCGAAGTCGGGCCCCACACTCTGAGAACTTCCACCTGTCGCTACGAGGTGGCCCTACCCCCCAGGTGTAGGGTGATAAACCCTTTTGTGACTACAGGTATATCTAGCATAAACCCTAGGTATATTGCAGTTTGAAGCCGATTTAGCTATCTGCTATCTGATGGGCGCCTGGTTTCACATCAGTACCAGGTCAATGACAATTCTTGAGATGGAGATCCTTTTCTACATGTCTTGCAAGATCCATGATTAAAGTTGATTTGCCAGGCAAAATCAGGGAATTGGTCCCCATATTATATAGATTTTTCTTGTCATTCACAATCAATAGCAGCCTTTGTTAATGTCATCCTATGCGAACACCTCTATAAAGGAGTGCTTTAATTCGCATAGGTCTTGGTACATCCCCATCTGTCCTGATGAAAATGATGAAATCCCCACATTGAGCCATGAAAAATACCCCTATCCCATCCCATTATATTGGTTATGTACTAAATGTTCCTCTTATGGGTTGGTTCATAATCTCAAATAAGCCAGTTGGTTTTTTTTCCAACAAATGACCCCATCAACTATCACGTCTTGAGTTATAATTAGTTTTATAATCTGAAAAATCTCCATTGTTCAATTGTTCATGGTCAAAACCCATACAAATCATAATCTGGTTGGTGGTTTCAACCCCTCTGAAAAATATGAAAGTCAGTTGGGATGATTATTCCCAATATATGGAAAGTCACAAAATTCATGTTCCAAACCACCAAGCAGTAATAAATCCCCATGTCATAACCCATCAGCAGATGGGTTTTTTCCATCTGGGACGGCACCACCATGGTCACCATGGCACCTCTGAAGCAACGAGTAGACGCTTTCATCGTTCAGCTCCTCTTCCTCGCCTCCCGTTGAAGAAAGACGTGTCGACACTACCAGGTCGCTACAAAAAAAAGGGTGATTTAACATATGAGCCATTAAAAATACCCCTATCCCATCTCATTATACTAGTTGGTTGATAGGTTTCCCTACCATGGGTTATCATAATCCCCAGTAAACCAGGTAGTCGTATAATCCCCTATAGCAATCAATTAACCAGGGTATTTTCAATGGCTCATATTTAACCAACAAAACATGGGGGGTTCATTGGATTTATAGCTGATTTAGGATAGCCAAGTCGGTTCACATAACTAGGTCCTAGGTTAACTGATGGGTTACAGTGTTCATTAGGGGCCTATAAAACTAGAGTTAATGGAGTTTACACACCAACAAATATACATTAACTGGGGGGCCCCACATTGTGGTGATCATGTGATCTTGATGGAATTGAATTAAATTGTTGAAGAGTATATGATGGGATATCTCTCACCTAGTTGGGAGGGTGCAATTGGGTTTTTTCAAAAAATGGGCATCACCGGGCTGATACGCTTCATGAACTTCATGAGTTGGGGTATCTTGGGATATGTCTTCCCATAGTAACTGGAACCTTAACTGCACCCCTAAGTAGGCCGTAGTCAATGATATATGCATCCAAGTGCCTTAATATAAGGGTCAAAACACAGCTATAGATTAGGCCATATACTATACTTAAATTGTATCCTACGATACCTATGGATCCAGCAGTACCTTCTGATGAAGCGTTTGCAGTCTGATTCAGGGCTTGAGTACCTTCCCAGGAAGTGGTTGGTTCAACAGGAATATGTATACAATATGAATATGAGTATGAGGCTGTATATTGTATGACTATATATATATATATTAAAACATAACATATGCCTACACAAACATATTATACATACGAATACATATTTGCGATATGGCGATATGTATGTCTTTGCTTATCTAACTTTTCTATATACATCCTGAAGTAGCTGGCCGGTGCCTTGCGCTTGGAATTCTTCACATTGTGGCACTTCCATATCGTTGGGATCAAGAAAAGTCATGACGATTGGCCATATCGGTGGTGCCCCCCTTCAAGTTTGTTGGGTAGTAAACCAGTAATCAACCATTAACCATTAACTAGTTCAATGGTTATTCATGGTCATTCAACAATATGAATTTGTTGCTGAATAAACCCCGCCAATTCGATATACAGTATCTACCAGGTCTACATTCAGAAAGCATATCCAGCCAACTCCGCTCTCCCCCCACCTGGCCCCACCCAGAGCAGGTTTCTAGATCTAAATGCTCCCGGAATCCCAATATTCCCAATCAACTCGGCTCATAACAATTATCTCCTGTCCAGGGGAGTTGTGGGGGATTACGCCGATCTGAATCTAACCATCTATCGATCTATCTATCAATCGATATTGTTACCATCATTGCATGATTTGCATGGTAAATCTACAAGTAAATCCAAATCTGTTCTGTTGTTTCCATCATAAACAAACATATGCTTTCATCCATCCTCAGAAAAACGCCCATGTCGCAAACCGCACTTCTTTTTGTCCCGCAAAGCCATGCGATACAACAGGAGGGATGGCTGCTGAAAATTATCCGGTTGATGGATCCAGTACGATCCGATTCAAACAGCAAAAAACACGCATGCAGGGGAGCCTGTTCCTACATCTTAGTCATTTTAGCAAATATAAACAGTGAATGTTCCTGTTTGCGAAACCTGCAGTGATTGTCCCTGAGAAATCAACAGGATGAACCAAACAGTCTTCGACCGCCATCTGAGCTCGACATTTACCTCAGGATGACGTAAGCCCACGGCGTAGGTGAATGGGTGTATCTGTAGGTGGGAAGTGTGTAGGTGTGCGTGTGCGTGTGGGAATGATATAAAATTAATTATAATTATATATATTATATATTTATATATTAGTGGGTGCAGTGGCGGTGGCCTGTTTGTCTGTCGGGACCTTCCCACCTTGAAATATAATTTTGTTGGACAAACAAATGCCCTGTCTGGCAGACTTTGGCCGAGTGGCTGTCCCAAGCGGAAGCGCTTTACAAAGAACTGACCCAAGACAGTCGATCCCAAACCCAGCACAAAGGCAGCAAAGATCGGTATAGAGTTCCAGCGCAGACCGAAGGAGGAGACTGAAATGGACCTCAGGTTGTTTTGGCAAGTGCTGAGAAAACCTTCCCTACATGGAGCATACAACATGTATCTATAACATATAATATGTATAATATATACAGGAGAACATATTATGGAAACATGATGAAGTTGATGGTTTGCGATGGTGCCTCATAGGGACATGAGCTGAGTTTTGATTGGGGGGATCACGAAGAAACAATGTTGCTTGAGCATGCTGCATGATTGTTGCAGGTTGTGTCACAGATTTCGGACAACTCTTTCAGGACTGTTCAAGCATTTTGAGGGATCTACCAAATATTGTCAAGGTCTGACCAGAATCGCCATTTTTCCGAAGAAAGTTGTGATCCAATCATTAAGAAAATGTTCACCTCCAACTTAGGTTTGCTGAGGATTTCATGAGTATTGACCCAACCCCGCCGAATTTGCCCATGATCAATCCCCAATTTGTGGTTGAAACAACCAGCATTTGTTTGGAAACAACAAAACAGGAAAATATCTCTATGGAATTAACCAATCTCTTTTTTAACACGTGAACAAACGTATAGCGCAAAAAAGGTGTCCAATGAACAACAATCTGGTTGGTGGTATACCTACCCGTCAGAAAAATATAAAAGTCAATTGGGATGATTATTGATTATTCCCAATATATGGAAAAATATAAAATGTTCCAAACCACCAACCAGCAATGTAATATCTGGTATTGATATTTATGAATATTTATGACCAGAGGATATCATGAAAAACATGTTAAGTCTCCATGTCTCTTTTTGAGAGTCTCAATTTTTGCTTCATCCTCAATCGTTCCCGAAAACAATCTCGGACGCAACCAGAAGACTCTGGGAAGTTTGGCCTGCGCATTGGATCATTGGGGACCATCTTCCCAAGACAACCGGAAAACGTGAAGCATAATACCAATCAAAAACCTCGGGGTGTTGTAAACTTGTAAAAGACCTCATGACTCTTCTGTAAAATTTTGGTGTGCTTTCATTGGGACTAAGAGAGTGTCCAGATAAAATGCCGTCATTCAATCTTTGGAGTGATCAAATGTTGGCAAATCTACCATGCATAAAAAACATGCTTGGCTGATCCTTCCCTCCATTTATCACTGAGGCTGATTTGCACATTGGAAACAAAAAAGCACAACACCTCCAATGAAATCTATTGTGGAGTTCATAACAGTAGGTCAAGGTGTTACCAACCACCAAAAATAGGTTTATGAACATATGAACATCTCGATTATCTGGTGACTCATGAAATTTCAACCATAGATTTTCAAACCTCACACCAAACATGGGTTGAAATCCACACCAAAATGGGTCCATAAACCATAGCCACCATAGCCACCATAGAACTCACCTCTTGCCCATGGATTTCCAGTTCCGCCGCCGAGCTGGCGCCACACCTCTGCACATGGCCAGCACGTAACGCGGCCGGCAGCTTTTTGGCCCGCAGGTCCACCTGCTTCCCATGGCTATTTCCATGGCACAGCTCTTAGAGACCCTGCCAAAAAAAATCTTGCCCCCTGGTTATGACTAACAGTTTGCCATGGTATAGATGGCCCATAGAAATAGATGGTCTACCGAACTTAAAAATGGTGATTTTCCATGGCGAACTGTTAAATAACCAGATGGTAACTGGTTAAGACTAAAAGATTAAAGATACTAGGAGTAAATAGATACTAAAAGACCAAAAACTAAATTCATGATAATCCCATTGATACCAAAAGACTAGTTAGGATTAATGTTGACCTACGATTTATCAATGCCCCCTGAATAAAGCTATTTTTCCAAAATTAACAATAAATGACCCCTAACTAAAGCTATTTTTTTTAGTCCCTAAACCCACATTTGCCCAGATGGGGCTGACCAAAACCTTTATTCAAACATGATAGCTGAAAATTGTCAAACATGATGGATGCTCTTTCTATTCAAAACCTTTACTTAAACTATCCAAAATCAACTCCAAATCAACTCATCAAGGGTACCCCCCATGAGGTGCCTTAGCACCAATTAGAGTTTGACCCTGAATAAAGCTACTGAGCTTCCCCCTCCCGCTGATCAAGAAATGAATACTAAATCAATACTAAACCAATACTAAATCCAGGAGATGAATACTAAATCAATACAAAATCCATGACATGAATACTAAATCAATACTAAATCCATGAAATGGATACTAAATCAATACTAAATCCATGACATGAGTACTAGATCAATACTAAGTCCATGACATGAGTACTAGATCAATACTAAAACAATTGCTGGATTCCTTTTTTTTTTGAAATTGCATTTTATGATATTTTATGTATTCGTTTTCAATTGTGGTAATTTAAAACCTTTACATACAAACAAGTTTTATGGTGGCTTTAAGTTTATTTAGGGTAAAAGAGGGGGGGGCCCTATTTATAAATCAGAGGTGGACATTAGTTTCAAGTCATTCAAGATTGACCGGGCCTTTCTAGGCACAGCTCTGGATCTTTTTGAGGAACATCTTGGTAAATGTTGGGAATTATTTCATACATGCAGGATATGGGAAGAGCAAAAACAAAGTGGAGTTTGCGAAAAGCTACATGACTCAGTCTACTTGAAATAGTGATCTACAATGGTGACGTTCCACCATTAATTCAAGGGGAAATTCAATCCTCGAGGATTTGTTGGAGTGCGGCAATAGCTACGGACACTGAAATTTATTGATGTGTAGTACAACCAACCTGTTGCAAGGCTCCTTGAATACTATTTTTCCAACGTGTGACATGAAACTATTTGAGCGATCCTAATTGCAAGTACAATCTAACCACAAAGCCGGTAAAATAGCAGCAAAATGGAATGTTTGAAATATCTGTCTTCTCATCAAAGCAACTACCTTGCATGGCATAGTACCTTTATGATCTTCGGCACCTTAAAAATTCACCTGAAAGGATATGGACTTGTCCAAAAGAACCACTGCATCCATAAAGTATTTCCCAGATTTGTTCAAATCCTAAATGAGATAATAATCAATGTTTCTTTTGTCGCCAGACTGCAAATGGCAATTCCATGGCAGTTCGTTGCAATCACTTGGGATCAACTTGGATGATTTTGGATGTAGAGCGGGCTCATTCCTTCGTGTTCAAACCGTTAGATAAAGACAACATATCGGATCCACGCTGGATTTATCTGATTCCTCTGGCAATCAACTGGGATCATACTGGGGACATAATTGGAAATGCAGTTCCATATAATTAAGTGGCTAGATTTCACATAGTTCTAGGGTCCCTATATCCCAATTTATGGGGGTTATTTCAACATAGTTATACAGGAAGGGCCCCCCCAAACGTTCTAACTTGATTTATAATCCCATCAAACTAGTTGCCATGGGCGCTGCAGGGCGCCTGCGTGTTTTGTTGTCTGTTTGTTTTTGTTTTTGTTTGTTGTTGTGTTTTTCTGCTTTTGTTTGATGATGGGGTGGGGTCGGTGGGATGTTAACGTTCATGTTCATGTTACGCTGATGACGTTACGTTGATCATGGGGTGGAGTTGGGTGGGGTGGGATGTTAACGTTCATATTCCTGTTACGCTGAAATTGTTCCATGGTTAAAGTAGTTTTTGAGAGGTGAAAAAACAGGCCTGCCAGGCTGCATGCGCAGTTACATTGGGAAGTGTACGCAAACGCCCTTAAAACCACCAGGCGCCTCTCAGCGCCGTTCCCTAGTTCGATGCATCCCCTATAAACATCTGTAAAACCAACAGTTCACCTAGTGAACTGTGCGTTAACTTAGCGATTCTGAACTGGGGCCCCTTCCTGCACCCATAAAAGTAATTGCAAGCGCACCCACACAGTAGAGACCGCGCCTGTTCGGGTTCGCTATCATCATCCACGCTGTCATACTTCAGCCAGTCAGGTCTCAGTTTTCGTATGGAACAGGGACTTCTTTCAGCAAAAAAACAATAGGAACATGGTGATTTCACCAACAGCAATGGGCCAGGGGGATTTACGAGGATTTATATATATATATATAGCAGATTTATGATAGCTCAGTTGGTGTCAAACAACTAGGTGAGTTCTATTGTTTATGGTAGATATGTCGATAGTTGAAGGGGGTTTTATCGACATTCGGAGAGATTCAACATCATTTTCCCCATGATGCCAGATGATTTCAGACAGGACAACCACACCAATTGAAGAGGTGTGACTGAACATAGAATAAATAGGGTACTCCTGGATCCACCTTTTCATGATTTTTCTCCACATTAAGATTTACTAAAATGGCAACTTTGGTGGTATACCCAATGCACCCAATTTCCCCACAGACCATGACACACCTATCAAATCCAAAGCGGATCCAAAGAATATGACAGAGGTCATTCAGGATCAGTATCCCCAAATAGGTTTGAACATTCACGAAATTTCAAGCCGCAAACCGGAAGTTGATTGATTGCTGCAACATCTGCTGCTGCTAATTTTCTTGATATCTTAATTTGGGACATTTGATGTTTCATTCCTTGATTGGTTGGGGGTCATGAGCATGCAAAACACTTCACAGCATCACAACCACCTCATCCTCCAAAAAAATGCATCTTAGCGACTCCACTAATGCAATCATTGGCACCTCAGTTGCGCAACAGGCAGAAAAATGTGTTCAGTATGGACTGTTGTGTTTTACACCAACGTTACATACATACAGTAGGTATATATATATATACATATTTGAAAAACAAAAAAACTTACCACTTGAAGAGGGTCTATGAAAGAAATTTCTTCATGCTGAGTGTTGGAGGGACGCAGGCTATGCTCCAAAAGTACGTTCAATTCATCTTAAAATATAGTCACCTGTGTATAAATATAAACAAATATAAACATATGTATACAATTGTATACATACATCATATACTTGGAGAAATGTGAACAAAATAATGTACATGATGAACGCAAGGGTATACAAGGGTTAACCTTTTTGTACATTGTCTAGATGAGATGGGATTAGATGAGATGAGAGAGATGCGATAGATATAGAATTATATCCATACAGGCCAGCTCACTCAGTTACCAGTACAATCAGTGTTTTTCAAATCCCAACAACTCGGCCCCAAACCGAGAATTGTTTTTGTTACCAACTCAGATTTTCCAAAATGGTGCAAACCTACAAATTGAAGGGAATAATCGGGATATCACGTCGAAATTTGTTAATCAAACGTTGGGATGTTGACCAAACATGAATGAACACATAGTATCAACCTATCAAACAACACAATCATCCGAGGCAAATGGATGTTTCCGAAACAATAAAATTCCAAGTCGTCCACCAATACAGCATCCTTGAAAACGCCAAGTACTTGGTTGTTGATTCACATGTCTCCAAAACGTTTCTCTACTACTGCAGTTGCTGACATGATTTTGTGCAACTGGGAAATGACAAACGACAGGGCATTCCAAACACTAGCTTCAAAAAAATATGGGTTTGAACAACCACAACAACAACAACCACAACAACAACAACAACAACAACCACAACAACCACAACAACAACAACAAACAACCACCACCACCACCACCACCACCACCAACAACAACAACACCAACACATTGTCCCCAAAATTTATCAAAATTCCCATTTTGGGAGGTAAAATGATAATCAACTATGGGAATTTGGGGTGCAATGTTTTCATGCAAACCCAAACAATGCATATGCCGGGATGTTTATTTTGTGTATTAATTGTGTCCCTTTGACTAAACAGACTACAACATCCCCATGCAAATTTTCACCATTCATCATTGTTGTTGATTTTGTTGCTACAATTTTCCATTGCAACCAGTCGAACAGCTGTCGGAAACTGCTGTGCATTGTTGTACTGCTCGCACAGGGGCGATGTTTTCATCAAACATGAATAAACATGACCAACAATATGGATTGTACCTTGCGGGAATTTAAAAAAAATGTGGAAAATACGGTTCATTTTTTTACAGCCAAGGAGCGTTGCATGGCTTGGGCCCTGCCTGGCTGGGGTAGCAGGCACGATATTTGGAAGGATTTAAGGAAACCCTAGATATAGTTCATTGTAGGTTACCCAAAAATCCAAATAATAAAAACAACAGTTCAATAATACATTTTGTATGTTTTTCGCCAAACATGAAACTTCCGGTTTGACTGGTGCAGGATGCGGTCAAGTTTCGTAACAAACAAATATTGTTTGGTTTCGGGAGGTGACTTAATCATCAGTCAACTTGTTAATTTAACTAGGACTTTCCATTGGACAAAACTAGGAGTACACAATGTGCTGAGATGTTCTAGCGACCGGCTCAACTTGGATTTCAATGCCAACGCATACCTGCAAAACTCAATAAACCCTGTTTTGCATGGGCAAACCTTTTTGGGTAACCACCTTCATGATAGAGAACATCTTAATTTCAAGTGCATATATATATATATGTGTGTTTAATTATATTCAAATATGGAGGTGTAAAAGTAAAATGCACATTGTTGTTTATGTTGTGTTGAACGGTTTTCGTGAAAATTGTGAAAAATGACAGAACTTGTATTGAAACACAAAAACAAACATGGTAAAATATGATATTTGAAAACAATTTTGCAGAATTAAACTAAAAACAATAAATATGAAATAATATGACATGAACAAAATAGAAGCCAACATGTAAGAGACAAAAGTAAAATACAACACAATATAAAGAGTAGAGAAAAGAACTCAATCCAAATTTCAATATGAAACAAAACATGTAAAAACGAAACTGCTAATTTTCAATGAAAAGAATCAGTAGAATGTAAAAAAATATGTAAAAATCTTGAGATGACATGCTAAACAACAAGGTCACAATATTTCTCCAAACACTGCTATGACACACTTGATTTTTAAATAAACATAAATATGAATGAGCATGAAAAATAATCGAACATGATCAAAAATATGTATATCATTTCAAAAAACTGAACCAACAAACATATCATACAAAATCGATCATTAATTAAGTACAATATTTTTGGCAAAATGAATATAGAAAACAAAGCATGTGTCGAAGATCACTGCGGGTGTTGCGGGGCCCTTCTTGCGCAGCGGGCTGCCTAATAGAGAAACAGCGTGAGGGCGGTAAGACAAGCTCGGAAGAGATTGAACCACGTCGTGACGAGACATTGGCCGAGGGTGAGAAGGTGTGAGCTGCTCTCTTCCATTCTCTATTAAGAAGAGACGCCAAGGACTATTTATTTGTTTCGCTTCATGCGTTTTCTAGGGCTCGGGCGGCTTGGTGCCTTGCCTGACCCAGAGCGCTCGTGATTGGTTTCAATGTCCGAATGTTCAAAGATGATCCGGCCTGTGCTCTCCGGGGTGGTCGCCGCAGACCCTGAGACAATGAGCGTGGCTACTTGTGGCCGATTCGTTTGACGTCTGCCGCATTTTTTTGTTTTTGATACGGTACTCCGAAAACTTGTTGGGCAGTTGTGGCTTGAGGGGACTGTTACTGTTCTGGACCCTTTTGTCTGAGCTTGCTGCCGCTTGGCGGCGCGGCGCCTGCAGATTTACACTGCTTTTATTTTCTGCCTTGCGCTGTCAGTCGTTTCCATTCCCTGCGGCTTTCGCTCTGTGCCCGTGCCTGTGGGCTCTGGGGCATCTGGCGATAAGAAAGAATGAACGAGTGTTTGAAGCAGCTGCAGGGAAAGGCAAGCCCAAAGGACGAAAAGAGCGAAAGCGCGTGAAGCCGAAGGGGTATGAAAAGAAGATCAGGTTAGACTATGTCTACCGAACAGTGGTTTTTATCGATCAAATAAACTAACATCTTATTTTGAAATAACCTAGCACATGTTGCTAAACTGAAAAGAACATGAAAAAATGTAATTTTGAATTACCTAATTCCGTTAAAGTTGCATGTTTTTGTTACTTGCCTATTTTTGTTCGACCTTTTTCGCTGTAGAAATTTTGAATGTCAAAATCATCCTATGCACAAAGTAATCCCTTAAAGATGTTCCCATAAAAACCTCCATTTATAGATGATGTTACCATTAAAACTTCCATTTATAGATGATGTTCCCATGAAACCCTCCATTTAAACATGATTTTACCATTATAAAACATTGACTTAGACATGATTTTCCATTCACTCCCATTAAAACCTTCATTTATACATGATTTTCCTATTACAATGACAATTTACAGATGATTTTCCTATTAAAACCTCCATTGATTGATATAAGAATCTTTCCAGCCACGTTTGAGTCCCGAAGGACCCACCTGCACACCCTGCACTGCTGGCACCACGACAGCGTCACCTGGCTAGCTGGAAAACCCCCAGAATAGAGGGTTTATCTCGGGAAGATTACTGAACGGAAAGGGGAACTGTCATAGCTGGTATAGATGGTAATTTAACATAGCTATGGTATAGACGGTCAATTTAGCTCGATGATTTAAATTATTTATACACCTATTTTTTGTGATTTTGCAAAGCAAACTGTTAGTTTACTGGGGGGTAGCCCACAAGAAGAACATGTTGGATTCAAGAGACAAGGGAGTTGTTAAACCAACTTTGATGCCTGGGGCATTTCAGATTTGACCAACAAATACAGGGGTTCAAAAAAGTTTCAAAAGGAAATATCGTAGAGTTTGACCAGACAGATGAAAAAGAAAATACCCTACTGTACTTGGTGACTTCAACATGTATGGCTGCGTTAAAAAGAACATGGCGGTGAACAAATGAGCAGTGTTCAAAAAACCTGCTGGTTGATGATTGCATGGGGTTAGAGTATCTACGATATTTGGGATTATCACAATCCATCAAAGGAATTCCTCAAAACCAGCCAGCGTAAAGCTACGGGTGAGTTCGGCCTGCCTGATTGTCACAAACTGGTTGATAGACATATGTTCATACCCATGTGGATATTGAGGGGACTGGACACATGAAATAATCTAAACCTCATGCCTGAAATTGAGCTATTGGATGACCATGCATCCCGTAGGAAAATCACCTTCCATGCCCCAGTCTTTTTGTGGTTTCTAGCTGAATTTGCCAACAATGGGGCTATAAAGAAAGACAAACGAGAAAAACATTGTCAAAGGAAATAGAAGTGCGAGGAAGAGAGTATGTATAAAACAACCAAACTGATATCAAGCAATCTCAGGGAACAAGGTTGCACACCACGTTACCAACACATTGCTGCAAATGTCCAACATACAAAGAAGTAACAGTCTCGGATTATTATCAACCAGCAACACAAATGCGGGAAAAAACAAATCAGTCAAACATGATTTGAACAACACTGTGTCCTGTGAACAATGATATTGTCAATAAACATTCTGGAGATTACATATCATATGCGTGGGATTGTGGCTGCAAGGTGTTGTATTGGTTACGGCAGGTTTACACACAGAACCAGGTCTCAGAAACATTGTTCTTTGTTGATTAAATATAATCCCCATGTGCTGCCGGTCAAACATCCCAATATCCAATACCATCAGTTCTCTTTGTCTGTTCAATCTCCTTCCTTATGTTATTTTACTATATTTTACTCTCCTGCAATGCTTTGATCTGATTAGTTCAGCATTACTTTGCCCAAAACCAAATATGCTAAATCGCACTTCCCAATATTATGACGATCACCAAACGAATGCCTTATCAAATTTCACGAGCTCCTGGGATTATCCGATTTTTAGGGAACATTTGATATCAAGGTCAAGATGCAATATTTGGTGCAGTGTACGCGCACAAGGGTCGCCATGTAGGTGTTTTGTAGCAACATGATTGAAAATTATGTAAAAACATGTCTTTTTTGCCGAGCGAAGGTGCGATCTCCGACTGTTTCCAACCGTTTCCCCTTGGACCTTTGGACCTTCAAAAAAATAACTGCGTTCCGCAGAAATGCTTATTTGAAAAAAAATGCGGATTGGACAAGTTTTGGCCTGATAATTTTCCCGACTGTTTCCGACCGTTTCCGACCGTTTCATTTTTTCTGAACGATTAATTGGACCAAATCCATTTATGGAAGGTTGATCCAGTCCAAACCCGTGCAAACCATGACGTTTTATTTTTTTCGTGCGACCCTTTTGCACGTACACTGCACCAAATGTTGCATCTTGACCGTGGTATCCAATATTCCCTAAAATCGCAAAATGCCAGGAGCTCGCGAAAATTAATAGAATGCCTTACGCAGCATACCAAACTAGTATACGTTATCTATATCTTGGAAAACCTGTTTATTTTATCAATATCCCATGCTTCCTTTGAGCTGCAAATATCCGCATCGTTCCCTGTGTGACATGATCAATATCAAATGGGGAATGGTCATCCCACCATCATTCCGTATTCCTTAAATAAATAAATCAATAAATACATGTATATATATATATTATATTTATATATACATACATGTATACATATAATATATATATATATAGTATGAACCCCCATGAACATGGTCGTATGACAATCCCCAATTCATGGGTTAACCTATAATCCTGTATCCCACATGCCGGTATCATGAATATCGCACTCAATCCACATGCAAGAGTTCAATCCTACTAATCACTATTTACCATCACTTACCTAATAAATGTAAATAGGTTAACCCATCCATACGTCAACCAAGTAGCAATAAGAGTTGGAAAATGATATGTACTTATACATATTTCAAGACATATACCTGTATATAATATTCCTTCTACTAGAAGCCTTCTACCAACAGTTTCTGATGTTCTAATACTTAGGTTTTCACCATTCAACATCACTTATTCTTTGGTTGTGAAAGGGGGGTGTAACCCGGTAACCCTTGTATTCATCACCGAAGTAATACTTCCAGTTCGCTATAATGCATATGTCCCATTCAACCACATTTGTTGATAGGATTAAATCGAACGCTTCGCATCCTGGACAAATCACACTCGATTAACCTGCAATGTTCGGCCATTTCGAGAGACTTCGCCCAATCTAGCCATCATTCCTACCACTTCTGTCCTTACAGATACCTAAAGTTATGGTCATTTATGAGTCATAACTGGTTATAAATGGGATTATGCATTCCATAACAGGGGTGACTTAGTGCTTATAACTGGTATTTCGGGCCATAACTGTAGCAATTTGGTCAAAAGGTGAATCTCCCCACCTGTCTCTTTCGTGGTGTTGGAAACCTCCTTCTCCGCAGTCTCTTCGGGGGTCTCTAGCATGCTGTGGCGCGAGGTTACAGCCACTTCAGCAAAGACCTGTGTGGAGATTGATGGCGACAGCAAAATGGTGCTTTCACCGACAGACATGCATATTTCACGAGCAACAAATGAGATTTGCATGAACAAAATCGAAGCTGCGAGGACATGGGAGGTTTAATCAACAACAATTGAGAGCGCAATCGAATTGAACCAGCAGAAACTTACACTTTTATACAACTTTCCCCCAAAAAAAAACAACTCCAATTCCCGACAAGAAATTTGTTCCTTCAAGTGATCCCAACCAAACGCCATTTCATCTGACGTTTTTTGTAAAATTGCAACTAACGTTTAATCCGGCATTCCATCTGGCATATATTGCGCATTCTATTTGACAATCTATCTGACACATATTCTGACACGCTTTCTGACATGTATAATGCACTTTCTATCAATTCTATCCGACATATATTCTGACATTCTATCGGACATATTCATATTCAGACATTCTATCTGACATCTTGCCATATCATTTTGACATGTTTATTCATAACATTCTATATACCTGACATATTTTCAGGCGTTTTAGCTGACATATCTTCTGACATGTTTCCTGACATCTTTCTTTTTTGACATCCTATTTGACATCTATTCTGAAATCCTACTTGATAAATATTCCGACCTGTCTGACATTCTATCTGACAGTCGGACAGATATTCTGTGTCAATCAGATTTGTGTTTGGGCCCGGCCAGAACCAGAAAGAGACCCCCACCACCAACTTCACATACACAGAATCTGCTAAGTTTCGAAGAATATTTCCTAATGGGCCAGTCACAGGTGCGGCGAAGCCAGGGCCTGGGCGACTCCCAGGTGCAGCAGGGGCTACCTGCACACATTCCACAATGGCTCCCACCCTCTGGCACCTGTCTCCACCTTCACTCGCTTCCTGCCGTTCTCCTGTTCCACTTCCCTCCTTCGCGGTGCTGGAATTGAACCACCAGATCCGCAGGCTCCACCAGGAGTGACATGGCCATCATCGAGATGGAGGGGCTGGACAGGCATGTCACCTGCTAACCTTAACAATGCTGAGGTTACCAGGAGCTCCACGTGCTGCTTGAACTCTCCACCTTCACTCGCTTCCTGGCGTTCTATTCGCTGTGTGCGAACTGATCACACCAGATTCACAGGCTCCACCAGGAGTGACATGGTCATCATCGAGATGGAGGGGCTGGATAGGCATGTCACCTGGAGCTCCAGATAACCTTAACAATGTTGAGGTTGGCATGAGCTCCACGGCTCCACGTGCTGCTTGAATTTGCTGCAGGACGGTGCCTGGCTCCACCTTCACTCGCTTCCTGGCGTTCTATTCGCTGTGCTCGAACTGACCACACCAGATCCACAGGCTCCACCAGGAGTGACCAGGAGGTCCTTCTATAACCTGAACACTGCTTGAGTTTGTTGCAGGATGGACTCCTGAGCTTCCAGCATTGCCCTGTTCATATCCTGCTGCCACTGAAGCTTGCACTGCACTCGCCACTGGTCCTCCATCGGTTTGTTCTGATGCTCCTCTACCTTTTGCCTGTATGCAGCAAGTTCTTTCACATTCTTCGCCGTCATCTTGGCACTCCCTTCAACGTGCTGCTCATTCCTGCGGTGCGCGCATTCTTTCAAGTACTGGCCTCGAAGTTGTTCCTTATTGGCCCCCGGTTTCATGAAGTAATTGGTGCCCTTTCCAAGCCCGCCACTGTGCTGTTTGTCTTCGTCTCCAAGGCATCTGAAGCATTCTTGCCGGTCCCTGTAAAGCTGCAGGCAAATCCAGAGCAAGTAGACTTCTCTCCACGCATTGAGATTTTGCTGCGCCACCTCATTTGCTGCTTTGACGGCCACGAAGCCCTTGTCTGAGCCTCCATGGTCAGGGTGCACCAGCTCGAACCACTGTCTGCATCGGCGCTTCTGCCTTCCTGCCCATGCATCCGAGTGCCCTTCAATCACCTCATCCATTCTTAGTTGAAGGGTGTGCAGGGCATCGAGGAGTGGATCGAAAACCACTGGAGGTGGACGAGGTGCACTGTTCGCTGACTCATCGGGGATGATGACGCAACCATCAACCTCAACATATTCAGTCTCCTGCTCCACCTCACCCTCCACCTCATCTTTGGCTGCAGCTGCTCCAGCTTCAGCTGCAGCTGCTCCAGATTGAATTCCTTGAATAAGTTCAACCAGGGCTGCAGCCGCTTCAGCTTCAGCTTCTACAGCTGCTATAGCAGCAGCTTCAGCTTCAGCTTCAAGACATCCAAAAAACATCAACAAGTTGACCCTTTACGTGTCCAGCTTCGCCTTCGGAAGTTCTCTCCTGAGATTCTCAGCCACTCCTGGCGCCATGGTGTGCCGAAACTTAGATCACCATGGTGATATTAACTATCATGGATCATGGAAAACAATGGTATAATAATATATACAAATATATACATACAACATAATAAATGGTATAATAATACAAAACTGATGAATGTTCAGCATACTGAGCTTGTTGACCCAACCATCACTCTAATATTGAAAGATATTGAAAGCACCAGAAATCTTCCACGACACAGAAAAACAATTCAGGAGACTTCTTCGAATATTCAACTATGCTTGGTGGTGGGTACAGACTTGGTTCAGTAACATCACTTGAACCGTCTTGAGCCGATCATTCCTGTTCTTACTAATGCCTGTCAAGGTTGCATAGTGAATCTGATAACTGGATGATAGATATCCTTGGCAATTCCAATTATATAGAGTAAGATCGATTTAATTTGATTCCCAAGTCACAAAAGAACCCCTTGTTTTGCGGCAGTTGAGATATGAAAGGTTATCATAGTTGATCTTGCAAACGTTACAAAATACTCATGTTGTTTATTGCAACCATGCAAGGTGCTGCCCCCGCCACCAGTCAAAGGTTTATTAGTCCCATTAAAGCTAAATAGATATATCTACATATATCTACCATAAACCATACTTAACTAGAAATATATCATATCATGAAATATAAACCATAAAAGTCCAGAAATCATACTTAAACTACTGATTGACACCAACTTAGCCATCATAAATCAGCTAGAAGTCCAATGAAATCACCTGATGAAATCACCGTTTTCCCATGGTTTTCCTCTGGTTTTCCCATGGTCCAGGCACACCATCCCTGTCCTCGCAGCTTTTCGGCATGCCGTTTCTTGATCTCCGCCGTGCCGTCGCGGTTCACCAGATCCGTAACATCTGACTGGATACCTGGGACGGAAAGTGACTTAATGGGTTGGATACATACCTGTTCTAAGGATGTTTGAGGAAAAACCAGGAAACTTTGGATATAACTTAGGTTTCTTTTCAATAAAGTCATGTAAAAATATGTAATCAAATGTGAAATATAGAGGAAACTTATGGAAATCTGGTGTGGTTTTCATCAAGCTAGTGGGGACATCAATCTTACCATTGCAAGAGAAAATCGGGGCAAAGCATTTTACTGGACATAAACGTTTAGCAGCTTACCCACATGGAAACATGAGAGTCACTTGGAAATCATCATGAGAAACAGAACATAACAACATATTGATGTAACGCCGCCAGCCAAATCATTCAACAAATTTGGGGTTTCAGTAAGATACTGGTTGGTGGTTTGAACCCCTCTGAAAAATATTAGTCAGTTGGGAGTATTATTCCAAATATATGGAAAAATAAAAAATGATCCAAACCACCAATCAGAATATGTCTTTTCACCTGGACCATTCAATCGGTGTGGTGTTGAATCCCAGGTTCCTTTCAGATTGGCTTTCCATAGGATTCCAAACCACCTGCCCCACACCACTAGGGAATCATTTGCCATACGTTCTCAAAACATGTGAGCGGAACAGGGAAATCAATAGGGAGACAAACCAACGAAAGTGGAGAAAAAAGGAACAGAAGTGAAGATTCCAGCAAAACAAATGTGGTTTTATAGAAGTGAACCAACAAGAACAACGTCACCGACAAACATGAAGAACGGAGAAAATAAATTCCGGTCGGTGGTTTAGGACCATCATCCCATTTCAGGGCATGGGACATACAACACAATTGAGACCACCAATGTGTAAAAAATGGGAGACCCAAACTTGGATTCTTCAAAGTAATAAGAGTGCCGAGGCATATTTAATTTGGTAAGCCAAATGCCTGTGTGGATTCTTCTCGTAGCCATCCAATTCACACATGGTACTGACAACTACCAAGTACCCAACCCAGGATGTCTATGTAGTATACAGTTGTACGTTGTAGTATGCTAAACCTACAAAACCGTGCACAATTATTGCAGGCATCAACTAGTTTGATAGGCTACCTTGATGTGAACAATTTGGGATGTTAATCTGTCACTTTCTCTATGAAGTTGGCCTTGATCCATACCGATACTCATACTGCCACTCTTGTTCTTAGCCTTATACCATCTCCAGTGTTGTTGATGACTGACCCTGGCCCACTCCTCCCCATTTTCATGCACATTTTAATGCTGACCTCCCGTTCTCATTGACCATCCTCACCTCCAACCACCAGCATGGCTGAAGTATGGGTATAAACCCCAACAAGTCGGGCAGAACCACTCCATGATAAGCCGATTTATAAACCCACCTGCCACCTGAGTATAGATATATCAACCATTACCATAGAAAACCTATAGTGAATTCAACCAACATCCCTATCTTCTTATGGGCCCCCCATCAAAAATTCTAGCCCCCACCCCCAAGCACATGGCGGTCCATTCAGTCCAGATGCCCACCAAATACCAGATATCTTCGCCTGTCTCGGCATCCTTCGCCACGCACAAGCCACGCATGTCCAGAAGGTTCACAAAGAGTTCGCCCGTCTTGCGACGGTTCTGCCTGGGGCTCAGGGCTCGGGGTTGGTATATCCCCCAAATGCTCATGTTTTGAAGAGGGAATGATCGAAAACCAATTGACTTTGGAACATCCACCTAGTTGTAATCAATTATAGATACTTGTCCAGACATAGAATTTTTAAGAATTTTTGACACAGAGTTTTTACTGTAGATGACTGGGAAGTAGGACATCATCCTGTGGAAAATATGTTTAGGATATGGACCCCAATGGACCACACCTAAAAGTGTGTCTCAAACGATGGTATAGCCCTAAAAGTGCAATTGTAATAGAGAACATGGTGGGAAAATGATGGAAAATGATGGAAAATGAAGGTCTAAACCGATGCCCATGTAGTATTTCTACCCGCTACCTTCATTTCAGACAACCGAAAAACTGATCACCTCATTTTTGATGCTCAGGCAACCTGCACTTGCAACCCATGGTCGAGGAGCAAGAGCCCAGTGAAGGGTTTGCCTGTCTGACACGCACGCCGCAACTTCACTCGCTCCGAGAAGCCTCGAGCGGCAGAACGTCAGCTTCGCCCTGTCCCACAAAACAAAAAAGCAGTGGAACAAAGTGAAGCAAAATCTCAGCGATTTAACTATGATTTGACCATGTAAAATTATGGCGTAATGAAAAACAAAAACTCCTGAAATGGGGATACTATACTTCGATGAGTCATGAGACTAGCTCACTGGCCAATTAGGCCCATCTAAGTAGGCCCGAGAAACCCACCCTGAAAACCATCGTCTATTGGAACTGTTCATTTAATTCTAATTGAAAGTATATTTTAAGAACACGGTGGCGCCCCACAAGTTGTCAGTTGGCTTGGCTTCTAAACCATATAGTAACTATATATATATATATCTACCATAAACCCAAACGCTAGTGGAGTCATAAACGCACCAACTTAGCGATTTAGCTAATGGATGGCCAAGCCAAGCCAAGCCGCTCATCTCACAGTCGTGGTTCAAGAAGCGGCAATTCAAGCCAACAATCTCAGCGCATGGGTAGCCTGGAAGCCGTCGGCTAAGCTGTTTTTTTGCACAACAGTGAATCAACTTATCCTGAACTTATCTCATAGATATAGATATGTATATATATGTAATATCTGTTACATATATATATATATATATACATGTTATAACATATATATATATATGTATCCTTGTCAACCTATCTATCGATGACCCTTCACTGTTGGTTTGTAAACCCGCTATAACTGGGGGGAAGTTGGGCAAGCTGGAAAGACCCTTGCAGCGAGGACCTGAAAGAAGCACAGGTCTGCAAAAAAAGGATAGGTGTTTGCAAGATGTTACAGATGTTGTTTCCCCATGTGTCCCCCACAATTTCCCAGTTTCGCACTTGTTGCACTTGTTTTGATCTACTTGGGGGTTGCTATTGGGGCATGCAACTGTACCCTGAATGGTGTAGGAACTTATAGAGCACGCAGGACACGTGCTGCTGTAACGTGTCTTAAAGCTGCGAAAGCCAAAAGGTACAGGTTATGCTTTGTGGGATCCCTTTCATTGGTGATTTCCAATTTGCACGTACTTGGAATGCTTTCTAACTGCACTGCTGTTTTGGTTTCTGGTGTTGCAAAAAAATGCCAAGTTGCTGTTGGTTAAATCTGCACTGTTACCTGACTCAATTCCAAAATGTTGCTTGCTCAATCCACATGTTTGTTCCTTGCACCCCCAACTGGTTGCCGGGTAGTGTAAACTCCAACTAAACATGCAGATATGTCTTTTGCTTAAAAAGTTGAGGTGTTTTCTGGCTGAAATCCACATATTTCTTGCTGCAACACGCATCGTCTTGTGCTAGTAAAATCATAAAAACAATGCCTCATCTTCAAAACACTTTCCACGCATCTTTCCACAGAAAATCCACAGCAAATTGCTGGGTTTCTAGAAGGTAAACCCGACCATCCCCAAGGCATCACCATGAAAAATGGATGGTAAGGTATAAACCATCCCCAGTCATGCTAGGCTTATGGCATGCCAACATGAAACGCAAAACAACTTCCCCAAAAAATGGGTTGTGATCTTCCCCAAATGGTTTTGAATTCCGAACTAGTCATCAACTTCATCAGCCATCATTCTAGTGGATAATTTTCTAAGTGCCATCAATTTCATCATCAATCACTTCATCAACTTCATCATTTCTAAGTTTCCAAAATAGATCCCCATATGTTCATGGTTTCTGAAGCCCTATATGGGGGTTTCCTAAAATAAGGGTACCCTCAAATTATGGTCTTTAATAGGATTTTCCATAAAATAAACCATCCAGCTATTGGGGTATCCAAATTTATGGAACCACCCATATGGTTGTACTATCTTGGTGTGGGATTCAGTCATTGATTCCCATATGTATACACCTATAGTATAGTCATTTGTGGTTTATGAATTAATAATAATAATCATCATCATCATCAACACTCGTTTCTAAGTTTCCAAATTAGATCCCCAAACTTGTCATGATTTTTTGAAGGCCCTATATGGGGGTTTCCTAAAATAAGGGTACCCTCAAATTATCCATTTTAATAGGGTTTTTCATGATTTTTTGAAGGCCCTCTTTGTCAAGAACGGCTCTACTCCGGGATAGATCGCACCTGTCATCGTCTCAAAGGCAGGAGAAACCGCCACGAGTGGCCTCGTTGCGGGTTGGTTGAACCACTTCAGCTGGGAAACAACGACGGGCTTCTTATATCTCTGCATTTGTTTATGTGTATATATATATATATATGTATATGTATTGTGTTATTAATTACATAATTACATATAAAGTATCTATTTATCTCTAATTATAGATTATAATATATATATATATATATTTCATATATATTACCATGTTTCAACTGGAAATGGCTCCCATTTTTTCAACAAACATATGGATGGGAACTGTAGTCATTTTAAGATGAGGAAAAATATGGAAAAGTGTTCAACAGATGGAAGCTAGTTTGAGGATCAAATCATTGTGCCCAGTAGCTGCAAAAACACGGTATCATAAACCAAGCAAGAACTTCATCCTCATCATATCATTCAACAATTCATATATAATTATGGATGTTGTGGGAGGAATCTGTTTTCCTTTGCACAGCATGAATACACGATTGCTGGAATACTTGAACCAAGATACCAATATATGGGCCCCACCTTTGCACTTGTGGTCCATAGCACAAATGCTGGACTTTCCATGACTTTCCCCAGCGTTTCCGCGTCCAAGTCACATATCTGGCTGTGAAGGATCCGCGATGGACACGGAAAAGCTACATTCCGCCACCGCCAGACTCGCAGCTGCGCGGGCCACATGGTCTACCACCTCACCGAGATGCTGGAGGAGCCTTTGTGGGGACGATGATCGTGACTAAGAACCAACAAGAAACGATATTTAACCAGCAAAGTTTTGATTTAACTTACACAAATGGAGATTCATAGGTGATTTGTGATGGTTTAAGTTGGGCAAATCACTAGCTTAAGGACATGGCTTATGGGTATTGAAGTAGTTAAGTGTGATGGTTTAAGCCTAAACCAACTAGAAGGCACCACTTTGTTGAAATCATCCAATTTGATTGTGTTTTTTACTGGGGAAATCGGGAAACATCACTCACTGCAGCTAGATTACTTCCTAGGGATACCATGGTTTTGCCAGATCCATGTCAAATTACTGAAGGATACCTTCTGGTAATCAAACATGGCAACGGAAAATCATCCGTTCATAGATGATGTTCCCATTAAAGCATACATTTAATAGATGATTTTCCCGCTAAAACATCCATTTATAGATTAGTTGCCCATTGAAAACCTCCATTTATAGATGATTTTTCCACTAAAACATCAATTTATAGATTATGTTCCCATTAAAAGAACATCCATATATAGATGATTTACCCATAAACAAATCCATTTTTAGTTCATTGTCCCATCAAAAACTTCCATTTATAGATGATTGTCCCATTAAAAGCATCCATTTATAGATTATTTTCCCATTAAAAACTTTAATTTATAGATTATTTCCCATGTAAAACATCCATTTTATTTATAGATGATTTTCCGATTAACAACTTCCATTTATAGAGTATGTTCCCATTAAAAACCGCCATTTACAGATTATTTTCCCACTAAAAGCATCCATTTATAGATGATCATCCCATTAAAAACTTTAATTTATATGATTATTTTCCCATTAATAACATCCATTTATAGAGTATGTTCCCATTAAAAACCGCCATTTACAGTTTATTTTGCCATTAAAACATCCATTTATAGATGATTTTCCCATTAAACACTTAGATTTATAGATTATTTTCCCATTAATAACATCCATTTATAGAGTACGTTCCCATTAAAAACCGCCATTTACAGTTTATTTTGCCATTAAAACATCCATTTATAGATGAATTTCCCACTAAGCCATTCATTTATAGATTATTTCCCATTAAAAGCATCCATTTATAGATTATTTTCCCATTAAAAACTTTAATTTATAGATTATTTTCCCATTAATAACATCCATTTATAGAGTCTGTTCCCATTAAAAACCGCCATTTAAAACATCCATTTATACCAGAGCCCTCAAAGTGGCTCTAATTAAGTTCATAAATTTGGATCCCCTAAGTGACGCTAATTGGAGGATACTTAGCAATACTTGTCAATTATGGCATAAAACACATTATAATAATATAGGATAACATAGGGTTCATCACATCAAGCAATCAAACTATATCCCTTGAGGGTACCGCCCCAGTCTCACCCCAATATACCCTGGGATGATCAGTTGTGTTTGCTCATTTTTTTTTTGCAAAATTCACATCAGATGGTCAAAATCGACACGTTTTGACACGCAGTAACACCCCAGAAGCTCCAATGACACGTTTCTAAGTACCCATAATTGGTGGGCACTTCCCATGACACGTTTCTAAGTACCCATAATTGGTGGGTACTTCCCATGACACCTTTCTAAGTACCCACCAAAAGGCATCACCTTAGGGGGGTCATCGACACGGGAATGACACGCGATGGCACGCAACAAGTGCCTAGATTTTTCATTTGCTTTACAATTCAGATTCAGGGTCTGGTGGTTTCTAAGATTGGGATGTGTGTGTTCCCAATCTCGGTATACCCTGGCAGGAGGGAAACGGATGACATCCTGTGTGGGGATTTCATATTCCAGCCCATCAATGAGCAAAAGAAAAAGTGACGCTAATTGGTGACCTATGCTAACAGGCCACTAATGGTGGGTACTTAGAGGGTGCTGGTAGATGATTTTCCCACTAAAACATTTATTTATAAGGGAATTTCACTTTTCCCATCAGCACCTTGTGGCTGATCAACGGTTGCAGTGCCAGCTCTTGCATGTAGCCCACTACAGGCATTTCCTCGGAGCAGCAAGGTCTGGCTACCTTTTTGGTAGGAAGAACTTGGTGGTTGCACTTTAATTACTCTCTGGGAATTTAACGCAGCTATGGAAAACCACATCTTTAGTAGGTAAATCCTCTGTACTTGGGTCATTTCCCACTTAGTTTACTCCAGTTTATCTTTAACTGGGATCACATCCTATTTGTATCTATTTGTGCGCTGAAACAAACAGAATCTGCATGTGAATTGAATTCATCCAGTTTGTTCATGATGGAAACACCTATTTGAAACAAACAGAAATGGCAAGAGAACATGCTGCAGCTGGCTTGGACGGAAGTCCGTTTTTGCAGAGGCTGCATCTCCCATGTCTTCTAGTTTTCTTAAGATCAATCCAGTAAACCTTCATTGTCCTTGGAAGATTCTTGGCTGAAATCAGCGAAACTTATTTTCAAAGGGGGGCAATAAATCCAAATCTGGAACCCTAAAATCCATGAACATCCAATGATTTAACACGCATATGTTCCAGGATTGAACCACTTTTTTGGGGGGGTTAGACATACCCAAGTTGTTTTGCCCCAGATCTTCCAAGAACACCTGAGGCGGCCTATCAGTCGTGCGCCAAGTGTCATAGGGCAGCAACATCAGCTCGTACGCTTGACCCCGACAGTCGACCAAGGCATAGTAGTCCTTCTGTTCCAAAGGTTTCCTTCAGAGTTTCTGGAGAGAAAACATCTTGGATTCACCAATGCTGGTCATAAAGGATAACCATCCCCAAGTCATCAGCATGTTTATTGGGTTCTATGAATTATCCCCAAATGAAGAATTTCATGGGGACAAAAGTGAAAAGGGTGTAAAATAACAAAAAAGAGAATGGTAACATGTGGACATTTGCAACATGTTTGGTCAACACGCGTGAATATTTACAAGATGATGCCCCCCCTCAAGTTATAAGTTGGTTTGTAAAGCGTTATATTCCCCATACACCCTAGTTAGCGAAGTTGTAAGCCAACTTAGCTGTTCAGGGGAATCACCTTGTAGTTACCAATCAGCAAGAACGACTACTGTAGTGATGGCACGCCATTTTTGGAAGGATGGACCATTAAAGAAAACTGGCTGGAATGTCAGTGTAGAGGTTTTAGGGTTTCGCCCATTTTGAGACCATCGCATATACCATGTTGTTGGTTATATATCCAATTTTATTCCTAGTATAACTGTAAATATATATATATATATATAATTATATAATTATATACAATATGTATCTATCCACTTAAATTCCCATTTCACCCACGTACATCAGCATATATGTGGCTTATGAATGCACACACACACACATCCAAGAGCAATGGCCTTTGCTCGCTTGGTCTCTTTCAATGCTATGCTCATTCGATCCCCTTGTTTTCCGAGTAGATTCCCCAAATCACGTTTTTTTCCCATAGGAAAACTATCAACAAAACATCTTCAGCAAATCCACCAAAAAACAATTCATCTAAGATTGAGCAAACGTGGGAATATGTTAACCACCAGCTAGGCTAATCATTCATCTTCAGCAAATATATGGAGGTTTCCTAAAATGGGGGCACCCCTAAATCATCAATTTTCAATAGGATTTTCTATTATAAACCATCCAATTTGGGGTAACTCCATTTTAGGAACCCGCCAAGCAATTTGTTTCAACCACCAAGCTTCCCAGTCGACACCGTGAGCACGGTCTCGTAGTTCCTATAAGCGAGCGGAGACCCCAGAAGAACCCGTTTTTGCTAGAAGATTCTAGAAGATTCTCAAGTATTAAACATTAACCTCCAGTAAATTAACATAGACCCTGCCAGATAGGGGTTGGAAGATTAGTTTCCATTAAAAATAGGTAATTTTCAGGGTCTATGTTTATTTACCAGAGGGTATATATTAAACTATCCAAGATTGACCAAGGAGACATCACTATGTCAGGTGGGAACTCCACTTACTCAACTGGGGCTGTGATTGATCCTGCGACCTTCGACTGGAAAAAAAAAACTTCTGCTCGACATGATCCAATCGAAAGGCAGCAAGAAAGATCGCGAAAGATACCATGAAACCTGATGAAGAGGTCTGCTTTGAATTGCCCATATATGTTGGTTGGAAGATATCTGCATGATTGTTGGTTGAGATATTCTTGCACAAAAGGTACTATTTATTATTTCACGTCATTTGTAGCAAAGAAGACAAGCTCTTAACCGTTGGTCATCCAGTTTCCCCTGATTTCCCGCTGTCAAGGCTCAACATCAAGTGAATGTCTCCATTGGGCGCATATAGCATGCCTCAAGGCTGCGATCTGCCAGAGTCCCATAGCCCTCTGGTAAACATACAAAAAGCTATGGAAAACCACCATTTTTAATGGGAAAATCCACTATAAATGGCCATTTTCAATAGCTATGTTAGTTTACCAGAGGGTACATGTTATAAATTATGTATCCTCCATGCATCTCCTGAAGCCAGATAAATGGACAGCCATAGACACCCTCCTGCTTGGTGTAAAAGGCAAACGCATTTACGAGATGAGACTTCTAGTGGATATCACAAACAATGGAAACGATGTTGAATTTCCGGGAGGACAAAGTGTCTTCCAGGTGCAAAGGTCCTGGGTTAGCTAGTTTGCTGTTGGCTTTCTGGTGGTTTAACTATAGTTGGGGCGACTTAAACCAGCAAACCTTTAGAATGTATAGATGTGTAACTCAAATCTAGATATAATTTGATAACTATTAGACTATAAATAACTATAACATATATACATACGTATAGTTATTATACATATTATGTATGTATGTATATATATATATTTAATATATCTTCAAGGTCATACATCGCAAGAAACATAAATCGTTTGGGGACACCACCTTGTCCTTGTCCTTTCTCCCATTTGTCGCCGGGACACCCATGACATCGCCTTCCCCGAGGTCCCATGGTGTAGTGGGACGATTGCGCCAACGCGGCTGAGGTCCCTCGAACTTCTGGAGTTCCTGGCCGAGTTGGGGATGAGACAACTGTTGGGGATGGGTTTGTAGGTAATTGTCTAGTTAATTGTCTAGTTAATTGTCTGATGTTGTCTTTATGAGATACTGATGTTGAATCTGAAGATGACTGAGTTAATTGATGTTAATTGTCTGATGTGGTCTTTATATGTCTTTATCAAATATGGATGTTAAATTAACATGTTGGATATGAACTTTAGCTGAAAACTAAGATGGCCGTCCTGAAGCTATGTGCGATTCGAATGCTCCCACCGCATGGTGGATCTTAGATACGTGCCAACAAAAAACCATTGATATCAGAATATCAAAGCACTAAAGTATCTAACTAAGGTTGACCCCAGGAACACAGTGAAGATAAGAATTGTGAAACTTAGCAGAATTTCTTTTCAGTCTTTGATTCTTTGTGCAAAATACTTATCAGTATCATGCTTGGAGGTTGGGTTATGAAGAGTTGGGTTCTTCATTCTCTAGCCACCAAATGTTTGCATGATTTCCCTATCTTCATAGTGGTGCTACATCATGCCATACCACAACCCAGAACTGCATGAGCCCCAATAATGCATGGGTAAATACTAAACACAACCAGCTCTAAGTCAGCCCTAAAGCCTATATGGGGGAGGTTGGATATATACCATGATATATCCCATTATATTACATTATATGTATCTTATATTATATCCCAATTATATCATATCCTCAATAAAGACCTCCAAAGTTGTGGATACAATGACCCTTACCTTGCCCTCCAACTCTCCTCCTCCAAGGCAGATGTTCCATGGAAGTGTTGCTCCTTCTCCCGCACAAAGGCCTAAAGACGGGACGGGTCTTGGTCCAGGACGGGGAAGCAGTGTGGTCAGTTCTGGCAAGCTTGATCTATCTTGATTCTCGCAAAAGGATCACTAGAAATTACAAATCTGGTGGCACTTGTGCTACGAAACACTGCCAACATGAGATCCAAGGGCAGTTCACACAGCGCATCGCAGACAAATGCTGAAGTCACCCCATTCCTTTTGCAGAATATGTCGGCATCAGGTTAACAATCGCAGCCAACATATTCAGGACGTTAAATCCTGGAACACATCAATAATCCTGCACCCACCACAAGTGCAGAAGTACGCCAAGCTGTTTGGCTTCGATAGTAGTCACATAGTTGTATGTTTCGAAAGCCTCACCAAATTTGATCCTCAAAAAGCTGGATCCATACCATGACCGTCCCAGGAAGTATGTCTGGCTGGCCGTTTGGCCGTCGTACGGCCCATTATTTAGTACACAAGTATGCTTGAAGGGGAAAGGTTACCAAATATTACATCACCATTACTCCTGGAGTCCATTACTTCAGGTGTCTTGCAGGAAACTGAATTGATCAACACTATTAATCTTCAACCATCTGCACCTACAAACACTAGTGTCCACCATATCACACCATCGCCCTATAGCCGCCATTCGCAGACTGCCGCCTGGAATTCACCTCCAATACACACGCTCTTTCCACACCATTCCGCACGCAAGGGATATCCGTCTCGCTGCATGTCTTCGGGAGAGATGGTCGACAAACCCAACATGGGCCAGCTCGTGTGCCTGTGGCGACGGACGATATGTGACATCGTGGAAGACTGGGGCAAAAGCAAACTTGTCCCGGCCTTGGGAGCATCTGCAACTTCAGATATCCCCAGAAGGCCCCCCAAAACCCAAGCAAAACGAATCAGTTTCTTGCAGATCTTGCAAAACATCTCAAACAATCCCGCGCAACACGAGTACCTCAACCAAACCAATCATGTCATGCGAAACTGCTTTGTTGGATCCCACAATAAGCCTGAAAACTTAAGGCTTCCCAACCTATGAGCACGTCCGATTCCCAATCATGGTGTTGCAACCGATATCACATGATATGACTTGACACATCCCACAAAAATATATAATTAGACCCTCTGGTAATTTGACATAGCTATCGAACATGGCCATAGAAATAGTTGATTTATCTATGAGAAGTGGGGATTCTCCATAGCTATGCTAGTTTACCAGAGGGTAGACATCTAGACATCTGCGCGTTCACTGGGATTGTCCCTCGGATTATCCCTATCGGAGGAACCCATCCAAGATGCCATCCATCGCGCAAGACACCTTCCATCCGAAGCGCGAAGAAGAGCCCTTGTCGAGTGCGACGGATGGGATTCTCGCTGATGACCACCTTTTTTCAAGGCGCCAAAAAACGGTGAGTTTAGCGTTTCATATGGTGATTTAACCATGATTTCACCATGGTTGCCATGCATGATAAATGGTGATTTAAGATGGAATCTAAAAGGATGTCGTTGATGTCATGGAGATATCATCTGATTTAACATAGCTGTGGTATTGTGGTAATGTATATAATATATATATATATATACGTATATATATATACGTATAGATGGCCCGTTTAGTTCGATGATGCGCCGTCTTTAACAGGGTGATTTTTATAGCTATGTGGCTATGTTACCAAAGAGTCATCATCTCCAACTATAGTGAAGTTCTCATGGAACCACATCGAAGAGCATCAACAAACTGCCAATCCCTGCAAAATGCAAGCCCTGTAGTGACCATTTGACCCCCCCAAAAAAGTTTGTCTATGCTGGACTTCCCAAATATTCCGTGTAGTCAAGGCCTCTTTGTGCCTAATTGCACATTGATGGTGTGTTTTCTGAAGATGTCCATCTCTCATAATGTACTGTCATTATCCCCCCTTCACTTCTTGAATACTTTATGATTTGTTTGTGACATTGTGCACGTTTGCATCAATCTCATAGAATCTCATTCTTGCTCAAAAGATCTCTCCATGTGTTGCGTTGAAAATCAAATTTCTACTGCCTCGATCACACATTAAAAGTGCACTTGAATTCCCGGGTTCTGCTACTTCAACCTGCATCTTCTCATATTTGGGTCCCTAAACATGCATGTTTTGCCCGTTGTTCTACAGTTGTTGGTTTCTTCAACCTCCAAACAAATCTCCAAAAGCAATGGAAATCTCCCGCATCCAAAACAACCAACAAAAATCATGTTGAGCGAATCCACTCGCTCAAAACCGCTCAATAACTATACCCAAATGCTCCATGTATGGTATATTTACCTACATAACTGGGTGATTTTTAGGGCAAATGGGCTGGGAAGACGTCCATTTTTGAGTCATCCAGGTCCCCTCGTCCGCGCAACCTCGCGGGCCCCGCCTTTTCGCCAAAAGCGCTGACGGACCGTGTGATCCTGCTGAACGACCGGCGCACGGTGATGCGACGCGAGCCTGCAATTTGCTGGAATTGGAGCCCTTCCCCCAAAAGAAATATGTAATTTGGGGCATACAACCCACTTTCAGTCGAACTCCAACATCAAAATGTTGGTTGGATGATACAGATGTGTCGGAAAATGTATGAAAATCTTGTATGCCCCTCATTGAAAGCGATGGAAAATTACAATTAACTCATGGATTTAAGGGTAATTGCCCAGATAAACTTTTTATATAGGATCATACATGCATTGTATATATATATATATAATTATATATACATATACATACCACACTATATCAAATATGATTGTCTATAGGGTACCTCCAAAGTTGATGGTTGATCCTCAGTTCCTGTATCAAAATTGCTAGGGTCCCCAATTCATTCCATTGAACCACTGTTTCTATTGGTTGAATCCCATGCTTTCCTGGCAATCCCATCCCTGGCAATATCCCTACATCCACCATGGCTTTCTGCAGGGTGTTTTTTTTTATATGGACATGGATTATATTCCCATGATCTATATGGTTGGTTTTCATAATACCCCAATTATTCCGATGATTGATTGTTGTTGGTTATATCATTATAACTCAATGAAATATGTATATTCCCACGACTTAATAGGATCAAAATTGGCATGATATAGCCAATGAGATTAATATTCCTATGAAGTATAGTGATTTATCATATGATAATTACGATCCCATTTAATTAATTAGTCCTAATGTCCCCATATATAATCATTTATAATCCCTGTCAATCATGATGGGAATATACTCATTTATCCTACATACAATATCCCATTTTGTCATAATAATATCCCATTATAAAATATTCCCCGCCTATTATATTAATACAGTATCATACAGTATCCCATTGAATCCCAACATTTTCCACCTCATGGTGAGATTTACTATAAATACCCTTTGGTTATTTAACGTAGCTATGGGAAATCCATATGTTTTAATATGTAAAAAAAACATCATCATGTTTATCATCGAACTAGATGGGCCATTTCCCATAGCTATGTTAAATAACCAGAGGGTAATGATCGTGAAGCCTGGAGCCCATCCTCCACCCCCTTCACCATCATCCCATCCCAAAAAGTTGCTTGGTCATTATAAGCTGAAAGACTTGGGGGATTAGTATACTGAAACAAAGTTCTTGTAATTACGAGTAGTTGGATTTATATATGGTAATGATAGTTACATTGATAGTTATATTGATAGTTTCCTAACTATAGTTATAATATAATATGATATTGATAATATTAGCAGGTATAGTTGCGTAGGTATATACCATTATATGATCTCCCTCCTTTCACCAACCCCGGTTGTTTCCGCGGCACAGGAAGTTCTCCTTGGTCAGCAAGGTGGTGGCCTTCTCTGACAGCCCCTGCTGCAGGATCACACGGATCTGTTCGATGAATGCGTGCTGGTCCTGGCGTAGGTGATGGATGTAGCTGGGGGTTTGTTTCTGTGTATATCAAACTGGGGATATATTAATAATATATGTCTATATATGGTCCAGTGTTCCAACCCCCCTCCCCCCCGGCCATGGTCATGGGTCAGCCATAGTACTCTCCCCCCTCCCGCCCCATGTGGTGTGGCGGGGGTGTGGTACTGTCCCCCTCCCCCCCTGTGGTGTTGTGGGGGTGTGATACTGTATGGATGGTAGGTATGGTATGTATGTCTGTTGGGTATGGTATGTTTGATATGTATGGTATGTATGGTATGTATGGTATGTATGGTATGTATGGTATGTATGGTAGGTATGGTATATGTTAAACACATGTAGTGTTGTGAGAGTACACAGGCAGTAAATAGGAAGTAGATACATAGCACATGTATATATGACTATAGGTAGCACGTAGGTACTTTGAGGGAGTATGTGTGCTACATAGGTCGTCTAAAAGGTAGCATGTACCTAGAAAATGCGAGGCTGGTAGTCAGAAATGCTGCAAAGACCTAGCAAATACGAGGCTGGATCTCAGAAATGCTGCCAATAGCTTGCAAATAGAAGGGAAAGGTGCTACTTGGGGACCCATACCAGTGGGGGGTAGGAACACGGAGCACGAGACCACATATATATGTTGCATATATATAATGTATATCTATAATACAAGTAATATATATATATATATACATATGGTTAATGTATATCTGAGTATATCTATAAGAATTCTACAAGATAATTATATGTATCAATCTCTATGTATATCAAATTATCAAATATAGTCGTAGTGTTTACCCTGGGTTTACAATAAGATCTGCAAAAGCCATGGTGAAACCCAAGGAACAACAAATCTACATTCATGGTGGGTAAACAACACATCCATGTTAGTCTACAGGAGAGAACGTGCTTAGTGTTTGTGGGCTGAACCAAGGTAAATAAGGCCAGTTATAAATGAAATAACAAGGGTTTTACAAACAACCCTTGAAACGCCTGAGTGGATGATCCCTCCAAGTGGCAAAGGGATTTTTTGAAATTTTCTGGACTTTTTCTTCGCACTGGGTGGCTTGCCTTGTAGTGGTGTAACCATGCAACAAAAAAAGAGAGTGAAACATCGGGATTCCACAGTCAACCCAGTCGGTGTCCACGGATCTTTCTTGGCTTAATTCTACTGGGGAATATGGAACTTTTCTTTGTTCAGATACATTTGGCACGAGGTCATCACCCCCAAGTAAACAATCATGAACAAATCGTAACAGTTTTTTTGGGGAAGTTCAGCAATCACAAAATTTGGGGAGTTTTGTCCACAAAATCTGCTCGGATGGCGACAAAAAATCATCGAAATGTCATGGAAATGCACATCAGGGACGGCCATGTGGCCATGTGGTTTCAGCATATCCACATTGATGTACAGTAATTACTGTCTATGGTGATCTATGATGTACTATGTACCAATATGTACCACTTATGATGCCACTTATTGCACATTTCATTGGCATTTCTCCACAGTCGACTATAGCACTAGCACTCGACCAGGATTCGGATCGCGGGTCCTGTTTCACCTGTGTCATGGACTCATCTGAGGCCATCTCACATTGCCTGACACCGGGATGTGCCCTCCAAACAAGCGCCTTGTTGGTTGGGGAAACCCACCCATCCCAGGCCATTGGGGATCATCATCCCAGGCCACAAAAAGGGTGCTGAGATGTGCCAAGATGTGCCAAGTGTCACCCCAACGAGGAAAGGATGTTCATTCAGTAAGACCAGGCCCACGGCAAACATGTTGAGGAAGGTGTTACCATCACGCTTCCGATTGGTTTGGCAGCAGCTGGTGCTTCCCATGTTCGACAAGCCAATCAACCTGCAAGAAGATGGACAAAAAAAATGTGTTGGTGCCAAGAATCAACGTCCAACTCTCAAACATCAAGGTCATGTGGCTTTCAGGCCCAAACTCATCTGGAAAGCAACTCACTGTATCTACCGACGACATGGAGATGTGTGAATTCCTTCCATGGAACCATGTTCAAGGGATAAGCCTACATCTACGAGCCATTTGGGGTTCTCCATCCAAACCAACATCATAGATAATTGCTGTTGTGTGTTGTCCATATACTTTCAGTAGATACATCTCACGTGTGCACGGGATATCAAGCAACTATCATTCTCACTGTATAATATACCACGTTAAATCCCACTTGTTTCCACCATTGTATTCCCCAGCGATTTATCATAATTTCCACCATGGATAAACTTTGCCATTACAATCCATGAATTGCTGGAACTCCACCACAATATCCCATCATATCCCAGAAAGTGGATGGATGGATGGATGGACGGACGGACGGATGGATGCATGGATGGATGCATAGATGGATGCATAGATGGATGCATAGATGGATGCATAGATGGATACATAGATGGATACATAGATGGATGCATAGATGGATACATAGATGGATACATAGATGGATACATAGATGGATACATAGGTGGATACATAGGTGGATACATAGATGGATACATAGATGGATACATAGATGGATACATAGATTGATGCATAGATGGATACATAGATGGATACATAGATGGATACATAGATGGATACATAGGTGGATACATAGGTGGATGCATAGGTGGATACATAGTTGGATACATAGATGGATACATAGATGGATACATAGATGGAAACTTATAGATGAATACATAGATAGATGCATAGATGGAAACATAGATGGATACATAGATGGATACATAGATGGATACATAGGTGGATACATAGATGGATACATAGGTGGATACATAGTTGGGTACATAGGTGGATACATAGGTGGATACATAGATGGATACTTATAGATGGATACATAGATGGATGCATAGATGGATACATAGGTGGAAACATAGATGGATACATAAATGGATACATAGATGGATACATAGATGGATACATAGGTGGATACATAGGTGGATACATGGGTGGATACATAGGTGGATACATAGGTGGATGCATAGATGGATGCATAGATGGATACATAGATGGATACATAGATGGATACATAGATGGATACATAGATGGATACATAGATGGACACATAGGTGGATACATAGATGGATACATAGATGAATGCATAGATAGATACATAGTTGGATACATAGATGGATACATAGGTGGAAACCTAGATGGATTCATAGATGGATACATAGATGGATACATAAATGGATACATGCATGGAAACATAGATGGATACATAGATGGATACATAGATGGATACATAGATGGATACATAGATGGATACATAGATGGATACATAGATGGATACATAGATGGATGCATAGATGGATACATAGATGGATACGTAGATGGATACATAGATGGATACATAGATACATAGATGGATACATAGATGGATACTTATAGATGGATACATAGATAGATACATAGATAGCTAGCTAGAAAATGGATAGATGGATCACTTGATCCATAGAATATAGAAATATAGAACGATGGACAGATAGAACGATAGAAAGACAGAACCAAAAAAAAATAGATAGAGCGAGCTAGAATTTAGCTAGACAGGTTTAGCTAGATTGATAGATCTGGAGGTTTCCAATCCATGGGGGTACCTCCAAATCATCCATTTATATATGGCATTTTCCATGAAATAAACCAACTATTTTATGGAAACTCTCATCTTATGATATTGATAGGTCATCCATTTTAGATTGGGACTTGCCATTATAAACCAACCATTTTGGGGTACTCCCATTTATGGAAAACCACCAGTTTGTAATCAGTTTATAATCAATATCCATATGCTCCATGGTGCTGGAATATTTACCAACATTTGCCCTCAAAATCACCCAGTTATGTAGGTAAATATACCATACATGGAGCATCTGGGATATAATCCCATTGAAATACCCTCTGGTAAACTAACATAACTATGGAAAATCACCATGTTTCATGGGAAAACTCACTATAAATGGGCCATTTTCAATAGGAATTTTTGGAATAACCAGAGGGTAACCAGTTCTAAGTAATAGCCATGGCCAGCCATTTCGCTGTAGATCTTATGATATAAAGCCATGGCCGTCTCATTGGGATTTCCCCATGAAAAATCAACCAGCCACGTCTCATTGGGGAGGCTAGCCACTTATGGAAACCCCCAAATATCATTGGATATAAGTACTGAAATAACACCCTTTATGGAAAGGAAATAGTATGATCCATGTTTCTATATTTATCTATAATCTATAGATAATAGATGATAATAGATAATCGTTCTTATTTCCTAATGTAGAATCCCATTGAAAAACCAGTTATTTAGTAGCCATGGCCATGTAGATCTCATCACCAGCGCCTGCACATGCGGATCATGGACCGCAGATTCCGCCGCCCGGACCGTGAAATGCGGCAGCCCGGCACGTCCTTCAAGAGGAACCTGGCGACGTCGAGATTCCCGGGATGACACGTGGGGAGATCACAACAGAATGGTGCCCACAAGTGATGTTTCTTGGTTTATAAACCATTATAACCATAAAAAGTAGTTCGTTATATCTACCATAAACCATATAGAATTCAGCCACTTATGAGGCAACTGAACGCTTTCTTGGGGGCCCCATCCTGAAAACAATGGGATTTTCATGGGCGTATTTTTTGAGATTACTGCATATTAGGGGTGTTTAAAACCAACCAATCTTGAGAATTGGATTAAGGGAGAAATTTCCCAGTAGACGTATAACATAACGTTTTCCTGTAGATTCCCCCATCAATTTCAAGATAAGAATTTACCACAATGAACGCGTTCTGTTCCCTATTGGTATTGGTATGATTCATTCAACAATGTATTCAATTATTTCTCCATCATCAGCCACACAAATGTCTATCAAATTACGGGAACTGCATAGGTGTCCCACCGTCCCACCCTAAAAATATTGGTTTCAGTTTCAGATTGTTTCAAACCTAAAATAGTTGATGTGTTTTCCCAGGTATAATCTACAGTTGTCAATGGTAAAACCTGGTTGCCCCCCCCAATTAACCATTCCAATATTAGATGATGAAGATTCGCCTTTAGTGATTGTCGGTGGTTTATAGGTTTAGAAACCCACCACATATTGGATTTGGGTCTTGATCCTAGCAATAAACATGAATAAACATAGTGACATAGTGGATCTTCGGCCCCCCAATAAACCCTAGGAATCACCCATCAACCATTATCAACCCGTAGGCTTCATCGGGTCTGCGGCACCTGCAATTCTGTCCCAAGATCTCATCCCTGCTGTAGCCACCTGAAGCGATGAAGTGTTTGCCATATTTTCTTGGGACTTACACTCTGGTGATTTAACGTAGCATCACCATTTTTGATAGGTAAATCTGTCTGCCTCTCTCTCTCTCTCTATATATATATATCATATATATATATATCATATATATATATAAGCCATGTTCCAGCCATAGCTATGTGAAATAACCAGAAGGTGACAAGCAAATACGATGAAACATCTGGTTGTTCTTCGTATTGATTTGAGATGAACTTCTACAAAGGAGACTTGGATGTTGTCCATCAAATACACGAGTTTGGCGTATATTTCTCCTAAACCAGTCTTTGGGATATGGATAAATGGCTTGAGTCAATCCCCAAAGTTTAAATAATTAGGAAACATCATCATCTCCTTCGCAGGGATAAGCTCATTGAACATGTTGCCCGCAACCCGCACATTTGACCAGACCACACACCCTAAGCATTGATTGGCAAAGAGCAAAACACTGTACGCAGGATCTACCTTGAGGGTTTTCGGCTTAGGGTTGCTGCTGTAGGGTCTATTTCTTAGGGCCTTTAGGGCCTAAAGGTCTTAGTGCATAGCAAACTGCAAAAAACACTGCGCATAGACAGGATTTGTTATCATTGAAAAGCAGCGTTTGTGCGATCGTCTGGACATACATGTGGTGCTCCAGTCTCTGGAAGTGCTCCGCGCTCAAGCATCATGGTTGCAGCGAACATGTTTAAAGCCACTGACCGGATTTGTTGAGATACAAAGTTGAGAAACCAAAACAATGTATTGAATTTCAAGAATCAATAATGAAAAGTAGATGTCGACATGGTGATGTTACTTTTGACGTATTGATGTTACTATGTTGGGTCTCGGAAAAACCAAATGCATCGCCAGGGTATGGCTGTGGATCAATGGACATCAATGGACCCCGAGCAACCCAATCATTCACTCTCCAAGCGTTGGGTAGATGGATACATATCATATCTGTGTATCTATATATCATAAATAGACATAAATAGATATAAATATAAATAGATGATCACCAGTCAATCATGTGAATCATGAAAAATCACCATTGAAATACACACATACAAGGTGGTGCCCAATAAATCGTTGGCTCAGTTGGTGGTTTATGCTAAATATATCTATAATGTGGTTAACAAATTATATAAAAAACCCTCCGTTTTGGGATGGTTTATACCACCCATTTATCCATTTATGGTGAATTTAGGAATGGTTTACTATTGTTTTAACCACATTACTTACCTGGTTGGTGGTATACCTACCCCTCTGAAACATATGAGTTCGTCAGTTGGGGTTATGAAATTCCCAATATATGGAAAGTCATAAAATTCCATGGTTCCAAACCACCAACCAGATAATTGCATGTCACCCCAAATTAGATGCATTTCCTATCATTTCCTCACCGGATGCTTTGTGAAAAAAAAGCTTCCCAACTTCCTTTGACTGTGGTTATAAACCAACATAAACCAACTTATAACTGGGGGGGGGCACCACCGGGCACCACCCAAGTAGCGTTTCTCGCCACCATCGCCGTGGCACTGAGTTTGGCGAAACTGTCTGAGACTCCAATCACCGGACAGTCCGGCACCAGGGCATCGGCCAGAACGCAGGGTTTCTCGAAGGTGTCGATCAAGAAACCCACCTTTCTGAGGGAAAAATAGGCCATGGCCGTGGTTAAATGATGTTCAATGCTTGGTGAATATATTGACATCATATGTAATGAATGGTTCAGAATATACTAATATAATTATTCTTATGTATATGTTATATAAACATGTGCTGGTTAATACATTGATATAACTAGTCTTATGATGAAATGTATGAAAACCCAATAAATACATTATAATATACTAACTATAACTATTGAAGGTATGTTGGGGTGTCTTATAAACCCAATGCATACTAGAGTTATGTCCAAGATGAAATCCTAGTTAAGCTAGTTATATGTCAACTTAGCTATCGTAAACGGGGGCCTCACCTTGTACCACAGGCTGGTTGTGAATTCTACTGGTTGGTTCATATAACTGTTCTTATGATAAAGATATGTAAAGTATAAATAATCTATATAACTAACTACTAACCTGATGTGTTTAGTTAAGCGTAAGCGTATGAAATTAATTGGTGTATTAATACTCAATACTCAGGAACAATCAGTTCTATTGTGTATTTCATTAGCAAGAAGCTCACCTGATATATACCTCTGATCAATACACGTGTGCTATATGAATCAACTTGTAGCTAATTAGTTATATTAATACCACAAAACTTGTAATGTGTAATTGTGAAACCATAGTGTGATATTATAGAACTCATCACAGCTTGCAATGCTTGCGAATAGTGGTGAATTATAAGTTATACCTAGAGAATCGTGGATTCACCTATTCACCACCAATAAATTGGAAACTCACAATGAAGGCTTTTCACATCTTGTTCTGTTCTTTTTTACCAAACAAACCTCTCCAACGTTGGCATCTTACGAATTTCGGCCTCGCGATAGAGGCTCCGGGCGCTGTTGATGCTCAGTTGTCGCACCGGCTGCAGACGGTCCAAGGTCACCGCATCACCTTCGATGCTTTCGGGGCACACCATCCGCTGCGGCGTTGGTCACCGGAACTTGGGCCCTTCCAGAAAAAGGGGTGGCCGAAAATTGGCGGAACGCTTGAGCCAAGCAAGTGATGATGATACATCTTGATACTGATGATATTGATTTTGATGATGGTATTGATATTGATACGTTTTACGTTTAAAAAATAATGATATATATATATATAGTCTTGTCTTAATCTAGTGTATATAATAGTATACTATCACTGAAGACTGAAGGCGTAAATTCTGGGGATTACAAGCACAATCCCTATCAAACACTGGAAGTTCGTCTCCAATGAAATTATATATATATAGTAGCCCAACTGCTGAGCTTGGTGCCTCCTAAAGAAGCCTTGTAGCAACCCAGCATTGAGGCACAGCATCTCATATCTTTTCAATGGAAAACCATACCTGGACCCCTGGAACACTTCGAGAAATTGCTGCAGTTTTTGCCCCAACTGTTTGGTATTTCTTGACCAAATTCTGTCTGTTGGGACGTCTCAAGGCCATATTAATGAACATATATGGACCCCCCGGTTCAACGAAAACAAAACTGTGGGGGTCGCCTGGGGACCTGGGAACAACTTGACCTTTCGCAGTGGGAGGTGAGCATCTCATGAAAAGTATGATGGTCATTCATATCAAAATAGCTGGTCCATGGATGTTCATCCCCTCATAATTCTATAGGTATTTAATTGGCATATATTGGCATTCATATATTTATTCTCGGTGTTTTGTTTGCTTCTGCCATATCTAAACCCATCATAGTCGTCATGGTCGATCTGGTTCAAAACAAATGTTTTTGTTAGCTGGTATATATCCGCATTGAATACAAAGGATTAAAGTACTACTCTGTCCATGGTTGATGAGAAATTGTTTTTGAATCCCATTCTTTCTGAGTAAAATTATTACACTACCCGTGGCTCAGGAGACTTCATGTCAACCCAATGCCCTTTCCATTTGACATGTCTTACAGAGCCATACTTATTTCTTACATGACCATGGAAACCCTTAACACAAAAACATCCTTCGCCGTCTTCATGCATCTTCTACGTTGCAAACAAAAGACATCAACCATTGTTCAACATCGACCCAGGTTACGTGGGTAGCCTCCAAGTTTAGCGTTGAAATGCGGCAAAACCCTATCCCCCAGGTTTCATGCGTAACTGATAACTGTGGCCCAAGACCTAGTTGGGAGCTGCCTTTGGATCCCATGATCCCTATTCTCAACTGCCTTGGAGGGGACGTTCCAGCCTGGGCATGGTGGCCACATCGTAGCCATGGTAGAGGTACAGAAGATGGACTTCAAAACATGAATGGCTCAATGATTGTAAGAAAAAACATATCATACCATGTATGGATCCATTGGCAACTAATGCTTGACACATCCCTGAAAAGAAATGCGGACATATTTCAAGCAAAGGTGGCCTTACATGGGGAACCTTACACAGACATGGATAGGAGCAGGTGAACCTTGGGTATAGCAGGGTTTCAAATTGGTCCTCCCGATGGCTGATTGAAACAAAAAACACCATCAACAACAAGTCAAGTGGTAGTTCAAAGGACTTCATGGCCGGTATACAAAGGGGATAATGATATGGGTCAAACGTGTCCACTTCGCAGATTTGGGCCATTTATTGGAACATCCCCGCATTGGGGTGATTTTGCTTCAATCATCCCTAGGTTTTCGATGGTATGACTAAGCATAGCTAGAAGTTGGCTTGTTTTGTATCGAAAGTTGTGGTTTTGTCTGAAAATAGGCTACTGCAACATTTGATGCTTCATAACAAAAAATATGTTAATTTTCATGTTCCCATTCAGATATGGTAATAACATTTAATAACTGGAGGTATCCCCCAACTTTCGAAAAACAGACCTCCAAAGGAGGTAAATCCTATCATTGCCGCCTTTGTGCAAGCTGGTGCTCCCCAGTTGTGTTGGTTTATAAACCCACTATATAACTATATATAGATATATACTGTGTATGTATATATATATATGTTTATAAATCGACCATAAAGAAGTCGGTGAATCTACATGCTTCTTTCCAACAACTTAGCAAACAAACTAGGGTTACCAACTGATAGATCAATATAAAATTAAATTTCAGGATTACAGCACTACGCCGCTACGCCAAAGAGCAGTGGTATGGAAGTGACGCACATCACCAAATGTCCTGGTTCTTGCAGCAGCCTGAAATGGAGAGGAAACTGCCAGGAAATTGATGGAAAATGCAGCTGCGTATATACTATGAGATTCTGTGTGTATATTATATATATGTATATGTATATGTACGTATATTAAGTTATATTATAAGATTAGATGATCTTGCAAAATCTATAATGAAATTTCATGGACGGAATTTGAATCCAAACATAATGTGGGTATCTAAGCAGCAAGAAGGAAAACACTTGGTAATTCTACAAAGAGAACATGTCGATTCTATCCACACAAATTGGTCAGGCCCGCAAATTCAGTTCTGCCAGCAGCAAATCAGGTAAGGATATGTCAAAACCAGCATATGGTACCGAACCCAGGGGTATCCATCCATGCTTGGGGATTTGAAACACGTATGGGTCAAGGCTGAAGGTTAGAACAGAAGGTGCGATCAATTCTGAGCCTACCCAGAAGGGGCGGGCATGTTTCACCAACAAAAATGGGATTACTGTTAGCAATAGTAAACCATCCCCACATTTATTGGGTTTAACCCACATCTTTTTGTAAACGTTGACCCCAGGATACCCGTGAAAATAGATGATTTGCACCAGCTATGTTCTATTACATGAGGGTATAACCCCGCTTGGTCTGTTGAATACTGCGTCATACCTGGTACCTGGTCACATTCCAAAATTGTAGACTTGCATCTTCAAGGGATCTAGCATGAGACTCCAAACTTACCTTGTCGAACAGGAAAAAAACAAGTTCCAAAAGTCATGTTAGGCTCGTCAAACAAGATATTGAAAAGCAACTCCTTAGGGTTCTTGATATGATAGTTCTTTACTTTTTTGCATCTGTTTAATCTCTACAGGGATCACTGCTACATATACTACATAGAATCTTTGGGGTTCTGTCAAGACTCAAAATCCCATGTGGTAGCCTGTGGCAGCACCAGTTTTTTTCCACGTTTAAGTAGCAAGGCTGGGTGTCATCCATTTTGTTCCAAACAAAAATAATAGTGTTAGCTACGTTATGCATGCATCTATATATCCCATCATTATATATGTATATCTATATAATTATATATATACACCCGTTCTCTCTTATGTGCCCGTTATATGCCCACCATTTTACAACAAAATAACCCCAGTAATTCCCAAGTATATTCCCCACTATATTTCCATAAATGGTTGGTTTCATAAGTTTCATATACATGTTCAGTAAATTTTGGTAGATTACATTCCATATATGTCCATGCTATATTTCAATCTAATTTCATATATTACAATTAATTGTACATATTTCTGAACATATATCCCCACGATTTCCACGAATTAAAACACATCTAAAGTTGGTAGTACTCGTTGCTGACACCGGCAATGCGGCAAAGCGCCTATTGAGGTACCTCACCACTGCCTGAGCGATGAAACACCGTGGTTCAATCATAGAAAACAAGGGTATACATGAGGAAAACCTGTGAGTATCCAACGTCCACCTATCTTGTGGGAATATAATGAAATAATCATGTTGATATAATGGCACGTACAACCCACAAAATTATAATGTGTGTGTGTGTCTGAAAAGGGTATGCCCCAAATCAGTGTGGGGTTCCCAACAACTGCATCAGGTTTTTGCCACAGTAACGATTCAAAACTACCAAAATGATCCAAAATGGCGATTCAAACCTACTCAGAATGACTGTCAAGAAACGGGCTGGTGTAGGTTAGAGCAGTTTTGGTAAATGTTGTGGCGTAAAGACATCTAATAGTCATAGTCATAGTCCAAACAAAACATAATTTACAACTGCGGGAACATGTGAGCAACATCATTTTGCCCTCTCCATATATCCCCCATGTATTTATCATCCCTCCGGTAGAATAATATATGGAACATAACCGATAGAATAATAATACAGATCTAATCATCGAACTAACTGTTCATTTTCCATGGTTCTGTTCGTTCACTGGCGGGTATTCACCAATAAAATCCCAATGAAATTCTGTATGAACCATCTATTATTGGGATATATACCATCTATTATTAATTGGGATATACCATCTATTGGATAGATGGTATACCAATGACATCTCAATGAATTGGTATACCATCTATTATTAATACCGTATTGTCTATTCGGCCATGGAAATTCCCTATTTTGTTTCATCCAAACGCATCCCAGAAAAGGCGCCACGGGGCGCCTCCTCTTCCGCAAAAGTCGGAGGAATATCTTCGATCACAACGGCCAAGGACCTGACGAGAAACCCCGCGGCTGGTTTTGTTGGGTCATCCTGTGGGAATCTGATGGAATCTGCCGTGCGTTCACCGGAAGTTTTGCTCAGGCATTGTCAATCTGATCGCGCACATGGAACTTGTTTTGCTTGATTTGTCTTGGTTCTTGGCTGGCTTTTGTTTTCGTTGTTGTCCTTGCCATCCCTGTTGCTCTTGTTGTGGTTATCCGTTGCTTGGTGGCTTCCAAATACGCTGGACCCGTCGAATCCCCAATGCAAAAAACGTGTGGCTGCCAACCACGCCAACCATCAGCTTGTGGCAGAAAACTGAGGAAAAAACATATACAACCATCAGCTGATATAACCCCAACCATCAGTTATATCAACCATCAGCAGATTTGTGAGAAATTGATTGTTACTTGTTGTTATATCAGCGTGAAATCCCCAAGATTTCGATTGGTGAAATCCCCATGATTTCGTCCGATTTGGATTTTTTCCATTGTACCAGTTAAATGAGAAAAACCATCCAGTTGGTTTCACCAGTTGCTTTACCATTGCATGCTAGCAAATCCCCATTCTGTGTTTTTCATCCCCATCATGTGTGGTTTTTTCCCATTAGCTTGTCAATCATATTCCCATGTTTGATTATATCCTGATCAAAGACTGTGGTACACAACAGTGGCAGCAAAGCTTTCTTTCCGAAAGCATTGCAATTCAGAACCGCTAAGTGCAAGAAAGCAAGCAAACAGGCAAAAAAAAAAACTATACATGGTTTGCCTTATACCCCTAATCGAAGTGGCTGTTGAGTAAAACCCAATTTGTATAGTTACCATGATATTTCCATGGTTGAGAATAACCCTCCATCTATATAGTTGTTTCCCCAAATAAACTACCAAAATTCATCCAGTTGTTTTGCCAAGTCCCATTGTTCAGTGGATACCCTCTGGTAAATTAACATAGACCCTGAAAATCAGCAATTATTAATTCTATTTAATTTTCATGGTTTCACTAATCTTCCAACCCCTGGCAGGGTCTATGTTAATTTACTGGAGGGTAAATCCCATCATTGTATTCCCGCATATTCCCCTGTTCGGTGCCTGCGAGTTACAACCCTTATACCATCCAATGACATCACCCATTTCTGGTTCTTACACCGTCACTTTCCCAGCTTACAACCCCACAAATTTCCCACAAATTTCCCATAAAATTGTATAAACTCAAAAAAAAATTACATAAAATAAATCATATAAAATCATATAATATCATCATTTTCCGACACATTTTCTCGTTGCAAAATCCCCAGGTTTGCCGTTGCACGGGTAATTTTCCACCGTGGCCAGGCCGGAAGGCCTGGAGCGCAGCACATCACGTCCACCACCCAAACCGCCAAAGACCATGCTGCGGCCTCGGCGGCGAGGCCGCACAAAGGGGGATGTGTAGAAAATGATGGGATAATCCCTCTGGTAAACATACAAAAAACTATTGAAAATGGTGATTTAGTTCGTGGATTTAGCCATTAATAGCATGGTGATTTTCCATAGTTATGTAAACGTTTACCAGAAGGTATCCCTGATATTCAAATCATATTAAATAAGAATGTTCTGGGAGATGTGGATAAATCGATGTACAAAAAGTAATCTCTGTAGATGATCTCAGATGTGTACTGATAGTAAGAATCTATAATTAGTTGTGTGTAATCATAGATATGTTAGACTTATCCCTAGTACATAATATCTTTGTTATCTAGGGTGATGCATACATAAACAGAACATGTTTTTTGTTTAAAGAAAGTTATGCTGATAGTTGTATATACAGCGCAATAAATACGTACCGCTATAGAAGGTCATGGTAAAATCTGAATCCAAAGTAGTGACTCGGATGATCCAATGACTGTTCATTGCGTGTTCCTTTCTTTGGGGATTACTTGATTACTCTGATTATTACATAGTATTACTCTGATTACTCATTGCTCTATATTTGTTTCATTGCTTTATATTCTACTTTTACTTTTATATACATATTATTGTTTAACAAACAAACATAATCTAATATAATATGTGTACATGGTGGCCTATGCATTCCGTGCTTATCTGTACACTGCATAATCCTGCCCATCTGAGCCATCTGAGCTTGACCGACCGTCTTGCAAGGTCAGCACCTGGTGATTTTGATACTAAACATATGATGATGTATATTTTGTTATCACAAATGAGTATCATGTTTGTTATGATTACTACTATATTGTTTCTAGTACTATTACTGCGATGATTTTTACTAGTGCTTGTATTACTATTGTTTGTATTGCTGTTGTTACCATCATTAATATTACCCTTTTTAATATAATTAATCAACAATTTTTATGTATAATATAGATAGTGATAGGGGCCTGGGTCAACAATAACGTGCGTCAACATGGGGTGACCGTCACGCACTGGCAGGGGATCAAAACTGGCAACCCATCCCCGCACGGCGAAACCACAGCATTTTCCAGGATTTTCAAGCAATCTTTCAGGGATGGGAACAGTACGAAACCATGGAACATGTGTCAAACCCACGAATCAGCCACTAGCTGCACTAGCTCAAAAACTAACAAAACATCAGCCGATTGGGATTCTCATCGGCAGGACAGAACTGACTACCAATCACATGGTGTTTTTTTTATCCCGTGTTTACTGGTTGCATCATGACATCCCAAGGAAATGCTTGGCGTTCTACCCTGATCCAACCTCGAGATGGGATGAAACCAGTTCAAAATCGGATTGTACGTAGCCAAGTCACCACGTAGTGACGTAGTGAAAATCATTTACGTTTAAAATAAGCCACCATATGCTTGCACAGAACACACACACACACATATATATATATACACATACATGTGGGTAAATCAAAATAATGGTCATTGACACTATAAATCACCATCATATCCCAATCATACCATATCATACCCCTATGTTTGATTTGGTGCTTGAACCGCCACTGTTGAATATATCCTCTGGTGATTCAAGAGTTTGAATGACCAATAGAAATAAGTTGTTTTCCATAGCTATGTTAAATAAACAAAGGGTAATGAGCCCAATGATGTCAATTACATCACTATGTTTGATATATCTTGATCCATCCCCATATTATATTCCAGTGTATCCCCATGTATATATATATATGTATATCAATTAGTTGATCAAGTGTATATATTGGTATATATATACACAGTATACAATGATCATAACAGTATACTCTGGGTATTCCAGATATGTATATATATATTACATCCCCATATATCATTGATGTACTAATGGAAATATTTCCGATATTTAAAAACATATGGGCATATAAATGATATACTATATCTTTATATATTCCATGTATTCCCATTATCAAAACATTGTATTCCCATTATATTCCAGATATATGTATATGTATGTATATATATATATATATATGTTTCATCACCATGTATAATTGATATAGTATATATGTATATATAGTAACGTAATGAAGATATATGTTGATCCATTCCATGATATCCCCATCACGAACCATCTACGCTCCACGCTACGCCTGGTGCCCTGCACGTCCTGCTGCTTGCGCCCAGGCAAAGTGTGGCAAAACTTGCCACGTGATGCCGTCCTCAACGGGAAACGCACACCAAGGGGGGTGGATCCAACAAAAATGCTCAATTTAATGGGGTTTAATGCTGGAATTAGTGGGATTTGATAGGAAAATAATAATGATTTAATGGGAATTTAAGCCGACTGATAAAGGTAGCATGACTGACAATATATTTATAGCGGAATAACTCGGAATAACTATATATATATATATTACAGTGATATGATTTCATACGCTGATGTGTAACCCACCAAAACGGGGGATCTCTCATGGTTCTACATTCGGAATACCCACAACAGGATGTAGCAGGCGATGTGCGGCACTCCTGTTGCCAGCAGAAAATCATTTTTTGTTTGGGGCTACCCTCTGGTTATGCCAAAATAGCTATTGAAAATTGCCATTTATAGTGGATTTTCCCATTAGACATGGTGATTTTCCATAGAACACTTCCTTTTTTTGCTGCTCAACTGAACCATTAAACACGTGTTTTCAGTCACCTAATATGATATAATTTTGCTACTTAAACACATTGATTTCTCGAGCCGTTGTACAGCCATATTTCCAAACTAAAACCACCATTTCTTGGTAGTTTTGGCCCCAAATCCACTTCTGAATCATTATTTCCCCTATTGACATATCATACAGCCGGGTAGCCCCCGGATTTCAAATCCATGTTTCGACTATTGTTGGATATATGATATATCCCATTATATCACCACCAAAATCTCATTTGATCATCATATTTGCATTGGTTGGTGGTTGTTGGTTTAATATATTCCCATGAAATTCCCAATGTATTATAAACCATTGTTGTTGGGTGTTATGTCTTAATATATATATATATGCATATATATACCCAATATAACACAATATAATACAATATAATATAATATAATATAATATTCTATATATTGTATTGTATTGTATTGTACTGTATTGTATTGTGTTGTATTGTATTATATTATATTTTATTATATTATATTATATTATATCATATTATATTATATCATGTTATATTATATTATATAAGGTTTTGCAATTGATCTGGGCTGGGGTCTCTGGAAATGGATTCTTGGGTCTTTGAATTGCATTATAGGTACCTTGTTATTTCCCCTATGAGGTAACCAATTGGTTGATTAAATGGGTATCATCTTACCATTGGTTATTTAATGTATGAATTTGTTTTCTACCATGCTCAAAAAATAATCATATGCACATTATTATGTTCACTCTTAGGCAACCAATTGGTTGATTAAATTGGTATCATCCCAGTATGGATTACGATTATTTGTTCTATCATATTCTTTGGATAAACAGGGGTCCACCACTACCATTTCCCTCTAAGGGTACCCGATCAATTGCTGGATTAAAATGGAATAGGTATCATCCCTTTATAGGGTATATACTATATCTATTTGTTTCAACCACGCTCATGTTTCTTCTAGGGTGGTGCCCCCATATACCTGTGGTATAAAGCCACCTATATTATCCCTGATGATCACTCTTTTATTCAAGTACTAAATTTCCCCAGTATTTCTACGTCTACATCATATATCCTTTAAATGCAATGTCCAATTATGAATTTTGCCGAACTCAGGGTGCAGAAATCTGCACCTTGACTTAGGCAAAAAAAAAGTTTTTTGCTGATATCCTAGGTGCCTGGTGGGGTATTGCCTAAGTCAAGGTAAAGATTTCTGCACCTACACTTCGGCAATACAGAGGTTGTACCCTGGGATTTAGAAAAAAAACATGTTTTTTTTGCCGATATCAGGGTGCAGAAATTTACATGTGGACTTAGGAACCAGCCCTACTATTATATTCTACCATGTTTTTTCCCGCAATGGATTCGGGGTCCTTCATTTTGAGATTTAGGCAATATTTTTTTTTGCCGATCTTTTGGCTCGGGGGACCCCAAATCCATCGCCACCGCAAATCCGTCGCATAACAATATCTTATTTTATATGTGATCTAAGTACTCAACCAAAAAAAACATATCTGAACTACGATCGAATTGGTGATCGTTTGTTCTGACTGGTACTTCCACGAGTAGAAGGGTAAATGGATGGAGAGGCTAATTGTCAATCCCCTTCTTGGCATGACTACCGAATGACGGATAAGAATTAATAATATTGAAACAGCCAAGGGAAACTAACCCAAAACGATTTTTCCTTAGGGACAAAAAGCACTAGAAATTATATACCAAGGCCACCTACCTTGATAGATAAGATAGATAAAGAAATAAATGATGGAAAATATATATCACACAATCAGAGGTAGAACTAAATCACCAAGGACCCTAGAATCAAATTCCAAAGGCCCCTTATCGGCTGCAAAACCTTATATATATATATAAATACCACCATTAAATAAAATTCAAATACGTTCTGGTTAAATCACCACCTTGGTTGGGGCTTCACCCCCAATGAAAATACCCTGTCCTGGGAGACCCACGCGTCATAGAGCACCTGGCGAAAAGGATTAACATTGAGGAAAGGTATGAAAATTGATAATGGTAAAAAATGGAAAATAATATATAATAATGATATATAATAATGATGTATATAATATTGACAGTTAACACTGAGTTTCACCATTTGATAATGATGATACGTTATTAACACTGGATCAAAAGTTTAGTACCTGTGTGCACATCAAAACAATTCAAAACAGCTGTGAAACGGATGACAATGGTGTTTCATGTCACCGGCATTGATCCATCACCCCGAACAAGAACAAACTATTAATGTCCATCCTGGATTGCTGCCCACCAACCATGCTGCAGATGCTTTTCCAAGGGCGTCTTCATCAAAAGAAGGTTACAAGAAAAGTCAGAATCATACCATTTTTTAGGGTCGAACAACAACAAGAAACTTATAACATATTGGAATCATGGACATCATTGGCCAAAGTCCTCTCCACCTGTTGGAACAAGATCCCGGTTGACCAAAAATGGCCCGAGAAAGCCGACGACATCAGGGGCACCTGATTCTTTTCATCGCAGCCACCGAACAAAGCCAGCTGGCCACGGAAGGGCACCACCTGCGTCGAGACGCGTCGTGTTGTTGGCGCTGACCAAAAAAACGAAGAGATCTACAAGGAATCATGGGCGAGACATGGGGGTTGTCCCGTAATGTTCTTGCAGAAAACACTTTTCAAGGAGGCTGTGACTGAGGAATTATAAAGCTATTATATACTAGCAGAGAAACTCTGCATGCGTGCAACGGTCACCAAAATCCTAGACTATTTTCAGTGCAGAAGCAAGGGCTCACAGGGAACCAGGGTGGGAGCGATACACTTCCCGTTACCGCTGGATGTTTTTTTTCATATTTCTTGGCTACATTACGCACCCACACCCTTCAAAGCTGACATGAAATCCTTGCAAAAAATAGTTTACCATCAGAAACAACACTGTTGGCTCGTTTCCAGCTTCCATCTTGGATTTCCAGGTTTCCTTCCTCTTGTTGCCTAAGTCATTCCTTTTGTACATCCCAATCTTTACCAGGAAATAATATAAAAACTCTCTACTGTATGTGAGCAGTGGTCAAATCCTCTGCAATCCCTTTACACCGGTTGGTTGATACGGATTCCTATTCTGGGCGAAAATATGTAATCCTCAATCAACCAGGTAGGTTCATGACCCTCTTATCATCATCAACCATCAACCAACAAATCTGAATCATGTCCTTATGTAAAATCCATTTCCTTGGGGTTAAAGAGTGGACTCATGTAAAACCCCAAAGCTCGAACTCAAATCTATAGTGTCTTCTATTCACTTTATACCCAAAAGATATCAGATATTCCTGGTGTCCTAAACTTTTTCATAGGATCGTCCATTCTGAAGCATCCAGCGGGGTACCCCATGGCTATGGAAATTCCCAAACTCCACCTGGTGTTGGGCGCGAGCCGACCAGGGAGCTGTGAAGGGTCCCCGCCAGCCATCTTCTCCTGCGGGCCCACCAGGTCCATGAGACTTTTTGCGAAAAGCGCAGCGGTTGGATCGAGTGTCTATCTTCAGTTTCTATACATGTGTCTGATTGTTTCTATACAATTTTGAAAGATATATATATATATATATAATACAAATAAATAAATATATAAAATACTAATATATATATATATATATTACAATATATATATACTATGTATATATATACTATGTATATATATATATATTATTACTATATATAAAAATATTACTATGTATATATAAATAAATATATATATATATATATAACTATGAAACGTATATATATGGTTACTATATAAATATATATTACTATAAATATATATATATATTACTATATATATATTACTATATATATATATCTCAAAATTACTATATATATATTACTATATATATATTATTATATATATATCACTATATATTATTATATATATGAATTATCTATATATATATATATATAAATATTTATATATTAGTGTATATATATATATTATATATATATATATATTTCTTATATAAATATATAATAATATAAATATACTAATATATATATATATATTACTATATACATATATTACTAGATTTATTACCATATATATTACTATATATATATATTGCTATACATATATATTACTATATATATATTACTATATTTATATATACTACTATATATATATATATATGTATACCTTACAATAAATAAATACACACATATATATAATACAACATATATATATATATATTCTATATATATATATATATATTCTATATATATATATATATCATCATACATATATATATAATGTGTATATATCTACTATGTGAATATATATATATATATATATATTATTATTATAAAATTGTATATGTTTGTTCCGCAAGCTCTAAATCACATTTTTTTCCGGATGAAATAGGGCAAATTGTTGGGTATCCATTTTGAACCCAAATATCAACCCATGTCAGCTTGCACAAGTTCACCACCAGCCCTCCAGCCAGCCGACGCCTAAGGTCGCTTCGCTCTTCCATCTAGAGACATTGCTAGCAGACACCCCGGAGCCCTTGGGGTTCCACTGGCAACCGTGAAGCACCCAACCTTGGAGTCGCCAAAGTTTCCAGTAGATTCCACCGTTTTGGATTACCGTGTCTGGTGTCATCAACCATGGCTGGGAAATCGGGCATTCAAACGGTAAAGTCAGCTGGCAAGTGAACAATTGCCTGACCAGAGGGCAACGAGGAAAATCGACACATCAACGGCGACTCTACAAGATCCAGGCAACAGTCGTTGAAGCAATGATGATTTTCATCTTCTCCCCCGGTGATCCACAGACCTCGCTTGGTGTGGTCCGTGTGAGGCTACCAGTTTTGGACAAAGTCAAAGTCCAAGTGCACATTGTCCCATCTGAGCCATCAAAAATTGCCTCTGTTGATGGGTTAATATTGAGGGTTATACTGACTGGCTTATTCGGGATTGTGAAGTAACCCATACTGGGGACAGGGTATGTTTCATGGCTCATCTGCAAGAAATGCCAAGTTGGCTCATGCAAGTACAGGTTGCCTAGTTAATGGGATTTTGTAAGCCAGCTTAGCCAACGAACTGGGTCACACCCTTATAGAAAAACTGCCCAGAAGCATTGATTCAAATTCGCCACGTGGAAGTTCCATCGGGGGCTGCATGGCAAGGCCTGGACAGTCAGAGCTGTTGCGCGTCCCCAAGTTTTGGCAATGGGACTTTAATCGGTTCAAAATGTTGACCCACACTCACTCCCACATCATCAGTTTCTTTCCGGATTTATTTTATGTGGAAAACTGATTCTATGAACAATTAAGAAAAAACAACCTAACAGGGGCCAGGGGGCCACATGTCGCAGATTTCAGCAGTCAAACTAATGTGGGACTGATTATCAAACACAGCCAAGAAATGCGTTCTCCCAGAACTGAAAACATATTAACCGTTATTTTTCTGGCCATCTAATGATGAGAAATATGATGACAAACTATGACGAAGTGACAAATTACCCCTGGATTTCCGGTCCATACCTGAGAGACAAATCAATATGTCAAAATGTTTTTACGCAGGCTCAAACTGCAGGCGCTGCGTGGTGAACTGGTATTCCAAGGGGGAACTTTTATGAACTTTCAATCTCGGCAGCTCAATCATGTTGAATCACGGCAAATTGTTCACACTGACATTCAGATCATTCAGGTTTTTCTGAAACTTAAGGGATAACCCGCAAAACCCTTGCTTTCCCACTTGGAAAAAAAAGGACACATGGAGGTTTCTTGAAATGGGGGGTCCTTCCCAAATTATCCAAGTCATTAGACATCATCAAACCATGACTTGGTATTGAAATAACCATGGTAACGACTCTGGATTCCCCCCCAACGACGGAAGCCTCTAGCTCGGTCCAGGAGAAACCCCCAGAGTCCGAAACCCAGACATCCTGCGGATGTGCGAGAGGATGGTTGGGGTCAAAGGGTGGTCACTTCCTCCGGCTTCACAGCTGCACTTCTGATTTTCCAGAACCGGCTTCAGTGCTATCTCAAACCCATGTAGATGCATTATCATCATTGTGGAAACCTGAAATTGAGCCAGGAAATAACGACTACAAGACTATGTGCGCATGTGTCTTTTTCACAATAGTGATCACAATGATTACAATATAATACTCACCCCCTCGGACCCCCTCAACAAAAATACTATGTACTGTATATATCTATGTATGACATTGTATGACGTGGGCCCCTTCTGGTATAAGTTAGTCTATAGACCCCACTGAACTTGCACCGACTTAGCTATCATAAATCAGCTACCAATCCCATTAAATCCCATGAAATCCATTTTCTTTGCTGGTGAAATCATTCTATTCCATCATTTTCCCATGGTTTCGTTTTGGGGGGCCCCATCTATCGTACCGTCGTAGCGTTCCCCCGGTCCGTCCTTCAGGGCGCGATTGCCCGCGCCACTGCCACCCATCAGAACCAGATATGGCCTGGCCGGTGCCTTGACTGCTAGGGAGAGCACCATGCAGCGGTGACCGAACCTGCGCCGCGCAGTTTAAGGACGTGATGCAAACTTCTCCGTAGGATAGATGGGATATATATATATATATATATATGTATATGTATATATATATATTTATATCTATATATATATATGGGATATATGGTGTGTTTATATGGTGTGTTAATATGTGTTAACCGAAGGAAGTTTAGAAGTCAAACTTCCGACAATTTGGACAGATGGAACAGCAGAGGTGGGAAGAGCCAGAGAAGAGAAGAACAGAAGAGAGAAGATCAGAGAAGAGAAAGAGTCAGAAGAAAGAAGATGCAGGTGCGCGAAAGGATAGGAAAGTCGAGAAACAATATATTTTTCCAATGATTTGTGGCTCCGGAGGGTCGAAAATAGATAGATAGGTATAGATAGGTAGGTAGGTAGATAGATAGATAGATAAACAGAAAGACAAATAGACAAACAAATGCAGATAGACAGATAGATAGACAACTGCAATTACAACTACAACGGCTACAACTACTACAGCTACACTACAACTGCAGCTGCAACTACAGCTGCAACTACAACTGCAACTACAACTTCAGCTACACTACAACTACACTTCAACTACAACTTCAACTACAACCACAGTTACAACTTCAACTACAACTACACCACAGCTACAACCACAGGTGCAACTATAACTACAACTCCTACAACTATTACAACAATTAAGGCAATTACAACTTCAACTGCACAACAGCAACAACTACAACTACAACTACAACTGCGTCCACAACTACAACATTACAACTTCAAAAACATCAACCCCACTACAACTACAACAACTACAACTACTGCACTACACCACACTACATCCAGGAGTTGTGAGTGAGGTGACCACTGCAACCATTGCAACCACTCCAAAAAGCACAACTCCAACCACCTTTCGGTCCATCAATGGATTCGCTCTGCCATCCATGCATCACAACAACTCACCTCTCCTGTAGTGTCCTATCCTTAAAACTTCCGCCACCGCCTTGTGCGGTACTACTGGTATTACATATTCTATAGATAAATGATTATAATCTGTAATAAACTGTAATAATTAGTTGATGCAATGCAACAGTAGCATCTTTGTGTGAATGGCACAAAAAGGACATGGTTCAGATACTTGGATTAGACAGCTGTTGCCTAGCAATGGCAACGCCATTTCCATGCCTGACTGATAGGTTGTTTACAGGCCACATGATTGTCAGGTGGTGATATGTGAGCAGTGTAATTCCATGCCACAACAAACAGAAAGGCAACCCAATTAGAACATACAGCAACACATCACAAAAACTTAAGGGTAAACTCCAAGCAGCCACACCGTCTCCCTAAAGAACTTGTTTAGTGTATTGGAGGTAGCTCCATTTTTGGCAGCCCACCTTCCAGACCATTTCGGACATGGAAGCTCTTGCCAGGTGAGGCCGAAGTCGGTGGTTTGCCACGCATCTCGAAAGCGCCGGTCGTCATCACCCAGGCCACCCAACAGGATCAATCGGTCCTGGCTGTGCTGGTTGCTGGTCCCCGATGGGCCCCCTAAGGAGTCAATTGCTTCCTGAAAAGTGGTACTGAGCACCCTAAATCACACACACATCATCAGAAGGTACCTGCATCCAACGTACCATAGGGTTACAAGAATTCCGTCCAACCATCTGATGGAAGGTATGTTCAAATCTTTTCCTAGTAGAAACAATCCCTGAACTGGCCCGCCAAACTGAACAATCTCAACGACTCCACAAGGAGTGGAACCATCAGGCTTTGGGCGCATGCCCCGCAGTTATAAGCTGGTAAAATCCCATAAATTTTAGATATATCATGATTTATGTGAATATCTATCATAAACAATAATAGTGAATATCTATCATAAACAATATCTAGATATTCATGTTAATATCATTACCTATCAGTTTATGTGAACCGTTGCTTGGCCAACTTCGCATCCACGTTAACTTCGCCCACGTTTTTGTTGGTGGCCCGGCGCACCTCCCACCACACGACCTGATGACTACTCCGCGGCGGCCATGGGGCGGCTGGGAGATCCTCCCAGTTCTGCCTGGGCAGGTCAGGAATTCATGAGGAAAGAACCGTTTTTTGGCAATATTCTCATATGGTTATGACAATATATACTGTTTATGTAATTTTGTTTTTAACAAATAGAAACTAATTGATATAAATTATATTAGATATAACTTGTTATTTGTTTGTTGGGTTGAGAAGGATGATGTATATACTACATTATGTTAGTATGATATTCATAAAAGTGATGATGCACATTTTGATGCTAATCTATCCATCAACATGTTAGTGAGAATCATCCTGACTTGACTTAGCAATGATAATTATGTTTTTTGTTGGTCTATAACATAACCGCATCCAACTTTCTCATCGATGTGGTCCAGGCATGTCAACTGGGATCACTATAAATCATCTATATATTGGCCATTTTACTTAGAGTAGTGTGTTGACTCGAGGCTAGTAGTTGTCATAATTCTACATAATGTTCATTACTTGTATTGAATTACCACAGTGGTCAAACCTCATCAGAAGGTTTGGTATCATATTTTCCCACCTCAAAAAAAGTTCATTTTGGGATGATGAACCTGACAATAACGATCATTGACAGAGACAATACAGTGAGGTAGGCCAAAAAATCACCCAATTCTAACCCATACACATTTATATGTCATATCAACGTGGTTATTAATAATAAATATGTTCAAAACCTCTTTAACATATCCCTGCCAAATCATTACAGCATATCATAACCATGATATCCCCGTTGTTTTTTTTTGCCGGTTAACATGACGACCGCTTCACCCGGACTTCGTCCGCGGTCAAGTAACCCATCCGTAGAGATCCAGGCGTCTTGCAGGTGCTTTCCAGTCTGTGTACCTCGGTGTGAGCAAGCACATGTTGATATAGTTATCGAGGATGTTCAAAACAGTTGACACTCCAATAAATAAATAAATAAAAATATATATATATATATAGAGTAGGTACACTCAAATTGAGAATATCTTTGAGCTGGAAGGTTGAATTTTGCAAACATATTCCCAATTTCAATGATTATTTTTTGAAAATTCCATATTCTCCGCAATGGATGTATATATATATATATTATATTATATATATTATATATATATTATATTATATATATATATTATATATTATATTATATATATATTATATTATATATATAGATACGGTGTATATAATATATACAGATTAGATCAAATGAATTGGATCAAGGACGGTACCATCTGAGTCAAGTTGGATATGGTACGGTTCGTGAAATCGGTGAAATCCATGAAACATGGAGGGGGTCACCATCATATAAAAGGGTTAAAACCAACCATAGTAACAACAAAATTGCGACCATAAACAAAATACTTGCGACCTGAGTGATCCCCACCAATTTTTAAAAAAGCCAATCTGACATACAGAATGTAACATTCTGAAATTAGCATTATATCTGGCAAATATTCTGAGATTCCATCTGGCATTCTTTGTGGCGTTCTGTTTGGCATTTTATCTGGCATATAGTCTGAGATTCTTTCTGGCATTCTGTTTGGCATGTTTGCTGACGTATATTCTGACATTATCTGGCATTATATCAGGCATATATTCTGAGATTCCATGTTGCATTCTTTGTGGCATTCTGTGTGGCATTTTATCTGACATATATTCTGGCATTCAATTCTATCTGGCATTCTTTCTGGCATTCTATCTGACATATGTTCTGACATTCTATCTGGATGCCGTCCGCATGCCTGAATGTCATTTGGCACGAGCGGCTAGTTTGCATGAGGATTTCACACAATGGTCTGAAGAGATTTTGAGGGTATGGCAAGACTTCATTAGACCTGATATGGCTTTGAATGCTTATCTTGTCCAACCACAGCCACCAGCTATGGAACCTGGAGTACTGGGTCATGTCATTTTGATGCAGCAACCCATCATACATGCTTGCGCTGTGTTGCTCTCGATCTTTGACTCAGCCGTCGCAGAAGGGCAAGTCATGCGGTTTGCTACTTTTGTCTCTGTGCCAGCGACACATGAAAGACTCATAGCAGCGGCCCATAAGGAACATTTGTGTGATCCATGGCAGCTCCAAAATTTCTGCGCAACCTTCCATGGCAACATCCAATTGAGACCTCAGGTTGATTTCCCAGTCGCCAATGGCCATGAGTTTACCTTGGTAATTCGACGCACATTGGAGCAGACAGATTGCAATGAGAAAGCGGGGTTTCCTCAATTTATCCAGCATGCATCTGGTCAGACAGAACCACCGACACAAGCTGAGGACATTTTAGAGAAGTCTCTGGAAGAACATGTCACCACTTGGTTTGTCGATGCAACAAACCAGCCAGTATGCTACAAGCCAAGACTGATTCAGCGAAAGATCAAACAGGACATGACATTGTCAATTGAGGATTTCCGTGAGGCTTGGACAGATTGTTTGCACCCGTCTGATGCAATTTCTCTTGTCAGTATCAGTTTGGATTATGCCAGTAGGATCCATTTTATTGGTTTCCGTACTGCCACACAATCAAATTTGATCCCAATCATTGCCGAAGCAAGAATGGCCGAAACAAGCAGAGTTGAACCAGTCAGAAGAGCTGCACTTGTACCCAATGACAGTACTGTACGAGTTGTTTGGGATGTTTTTGGGGTCGACCATTCCCTAGTTGACCATGAACGAGCCCAATGCTGCAGCTTCACTCGTGATGGTAAGATTTGTGAGCCGAACGATGTGATTGGGCAGGTGGATGGAACTTGGGTTGCTTTTTCATGGGACCCTGTTAGTATTGCCGCTTTGCCACTCAAAGTCGACTTCACTGCAGTCATCAAGACGCATGAGCTCCTTGATACTCACTTTCTTTTGCCCACCTATGACCTGCCACCGGACTACCCATGGCTGCCTGCCAGTTGGGATTGGGTCCAAGGACCGTGGTGGACACCAGGCGGGATTGGACATGAGATTCGACTTTATTATGATGGTTCGAGCTCAAAAAAGGAATCAGGTGCCACAGCAGGTTGTGCGGTTGCTGCATTCATCCGAACTCAGAATGTGTGGTGTTTTGCAGGAGCGCTTTCCACAACATTGCCACAGGGCACTACTTCCTACAAAGCTGAATTGCTTGCGGCAGTTGTAGCACATAAGTTTCTGCATGACCTACTCAAGCTGCTCTCGATCTCTCAAAACTTTGTGCCAGTGGTCGAGCTTTGCTATGACTCCCAGACCGTGGGTCGGCAAGCGGAAGGTTCATGGCAAATTTGGTCTCAACCACGTACTGGCCAATTGCTCAGGAGTCTCCATCACTGGATTGAATATAAGTTCCAGATTGAGTTGCAACACCGTCATGTGCATGCGCATCAGGGTGAGCCTGGTAATGAACTTGTTGACTGCCTTGCCTATCAAGCCGCTGATGGCAAGCCGCTTCATGACTTGCAACCTTGGCTTGACACGGTCACTGAGCAGACATTTGTTGAGTCGGCGGAATGGATGTGGTATTTGTTTCGGCATGATCTCAACTGGGATGGCAGTGTGCTCAACCTTCCAGCCGGACCCAAAACCACTCCTAATGATGCAGTTTTCCAGCCTAGCTTTTCCGGAGAGCAAGCCTCTAGCCCAGACACCAATGCACAGCTCGACGTAAAGCTGGCCACATGCAATGTACTGTCGTTGAAGCCACCATGTCGATCTGCCGGGTCTGATGATGTGGTAGCGAATACCATTGGACCGGCTCGGCAAGATGCATTGTTGAGGCAGTTCCATGAAGCAGGTGTTCATGTTTTTGCTTGGCAAGAAACCAGACTCAAGCGATGTTCCAACCAGCACGATGATAGATACTGGCTCTTCCGCAGCCCTGCTACAGCGCATGGTCATTATGGTACCATCATTGGATTGCAGCGTTTGTTGCCAATTGGCACCATTGGCACAGACAAGATCTACATACATGAGCATGAGGTATCAGTAATCACTGCAGCGCCGAGGGTCCTTATCCTTCGGCTCAATAACCCATTGATGAAATGCCTTCTCATTGCTGCACATGCCCCCCACACAGGGGCGGAAACGGAGTACATCGTGGATTGGTGGAAGGACCTTGCATCAGCAATCCCGGACAAATACCAGAACTGGGATAGAGTCCTGCTCACAGATGCCAACGCGCGAATTGGCAGTGAACCCAACGCTCATGTTGGAGACCACCAGGCTGAGCCATTGGACTGCAAGGCAGAAGGTTTTCTCAACTTTGTCTGCCAACAAGGACTCTGGATCCCCTCCACATTTGCTCAGTTTCACCAAGGACTCGGTGTGACATGGCGGCATGCGAGAGGTCAATGGTATAGGAACGACTTTGTCTGTATTCCGATCAATTGGAATTTCTCGCAATGTACCTCCTGGGTTAGCAAGGAAATTGATGTCGGGCTCACAAAAGAGGACCATTGTGCGGCAATTATCCATCTCAAAAGAGCCTTCAGACCGTACTCCACTACACGGCCTTGTAAGACAGTGAAGCTTAAGGTCAAAGATGTAGCCCCTTGTGAGCTCTTAAGCCTGCAGAAGCCCAGTTGGAATGTTGATGTGCACACGCATGCCTTTGAGTTGCAGCAAGCGATTGTTGATGAATTGTGGGACTCCCAAGTCAAGCCCCACTTTGGAGGCTCCTAGGACTTAGGGGACTTATAAGTTCAAGCTAAGTGGACTTATAAGTGGGGTAAGTATATGTTAAGTAGTGGTTATATGGCCTAAGTTGTTGCTATGCTATGCATCGCTTAGGTCGAACATAAGGGGGACTTAGGTTACTTATAAGTGGAAGCGTCTACAACATGACAAAAGATAGGTTGAACTTAGCTTTCACTTAGCTTTCACTTAGCTTTTTTTTGAAAAGGATGTTTTGGGTAGTTTTTTTGAATTTGTTGTGAAAAAGAACATGTTTTTAGTGATATGTCAAGTATGATGTATGACTTTGAAATAGAATATTTTGGAGGATGGCGAGCAGTGTGATGTCACACGTTTGCGCAGCCATTGGATAACTCGGTGGAGCCATATATGTTGCCGTAGTCATGGCTGTGTGTATGAAGCAGCTGCAGGCGGCGCAAAGATTCCTAAGTGGAATTCGCGAGTTGGCGACGTATGCCAATTTTGTTGAGAAGCAGGCTGCTGGCGTAAAGAAATCTTTGGAAAAAATGTCGGCAGTGAGTCCAGGGGAAGCCGCAGGAATTCTTGGAGCAATAGATCCACAGGTCTGGAGCCCTTCCCACGTGGAAGGGTTTCGGTTGCTTTTGGCGAGCAAGACGAAAGCTGTGGTTGCAGATAATGTGCGTACGACGCAGCAAGATTTTGCCACTTTGCCTTTTTTTTTGACTGAAGAATTATGTCAGAAAATTTTGCGTGAGGGTACTGACAGAGATCAGTTGCTTTTTGACCTGTGCGCCCACGCGGCGAAGCTGACGTTGCGGGTTGCAACGGAAGGTAGCAAAGCAACGATTATCGCGTTGGCCTACTGGACACAGTTATGCCAAGGAATGACTGCGAAGGAAAAATACAACTTGTACCTGCAGAAGAAGCCCGTCGTGACAAAGTACTTGTCTGTGCCGCCATCGTCCACGACCATTTTGGAGTTGCCCGTGTCATGGAAAGATTTGCCCAGTGAAGTTGCACAGTCCGTGTTTCCTACGGGGAAACCGATGGAGCGGAAGGAGTTTGCTGCTGATGTCATGCAATTCGTGCGCAACATGCCTTTGCGAAAGGATCATAAACTTCTGCAGGGGGAAGCGGACATCGCTGCAGGTTCTTTGTCCTCAGGGTCTGCATCATCTGGCTTAAGTGTGGATGCAATCTGCAAGGTTGTCGAAGCATGTTCGCGGGGAATGCAGAATGCTGGAACACAGCAAGTATTATCGTTGTCGAGTCCGGTAACATGTCCGGTGCCTGCGCAAAAGGAGCTGTTGGCGATTGAAGATGGTCTTGTGGAAGAGAAGACACCTACGGGGTGTCTTCCAAAAAAACCTGTGCAAGACGAGCAGAAGGATCCGGAGATGTCAGTGGAACAGCAGTTGGAAGCATTACAAGGCAACGCTCGTTTGTTGGAGGAAGCAGCTTTGAAACGTCCTGCGTCAAAGAAGGGCTTGAAGCGGCCAGCAGCTGCAATTGGCACGGTTGCGTACGCCGCAATTTGTGCCGCTGAGGGATCTACGGGATCATTGCAGGGAGGGACTGGCAGGAGCAAGGCCATGCCTAAGGCCAAAGCAAGTGTGCAGCCAACTGGAGGCAAGGCTAAGTCCAAGGGCAAGTCTCCTGCCAAGGCAGAAGCGAAGATTATGCCTAAGGGCAAAGCAAAGGCTAAGACCATGCCTAAGGGCAAGGCTAAAGTGGCGATGCCTAAGGGCAAGGCAATGCCTAAGGCGAAGGCCAGGCCTACGGGGCCGTCAGCGCACCTGTCCGCACGCGAGCAGGTGCGTCAAGCTGTGCTGAAGAAGGTACCGCGGACGCTCAAGCTCCGTTTCCGTAACGGATGTCAGAAGTGTCGGCGGAGGGCTTTGTGTACTCCAAGCTGCTGGGCCGAGCGCGGCTATTTTCCGTGACTGTCGCATTTATGCTCCATCGGGTCTGAAAAAAGATGTGCTGCAGCTGCTGTCCTTGTGCCTGTGGGGTTGGAAGGTTTCCTTGTCACTGTCGCGTCTTGTCTTTGCCCGTGTCTCTGCGTGTTTCCTGCCATGTATGTCATGTGTGACGTGTGTCTGTCTAACCCATATATATATATATAGCCTCAAGTGCTGCAAGGGTTTGGCTCCGTGGGGATCCCTCCGCGGGCGTCCCACAGGAGATTGCATGGCGTAAGTTTTTATTTTCCCCCTGAAAGGAAATATGGGTTTCTTCTATGCGCTCCCGATGTCCTCTATGTCGACGTTGCAGGAGCCATGGCGCCGAAGGGGAAGACGGACGAGACTCCTCGTGAAGGTGATGGTTCGGAATATAGCTACATCACTGATGAGGAGGCCACCTGGGCCGAACCAGCTGCCGAGCCACCTACGCGGGGCGGACCTGGGCGCATGACTGCGTCGAAGTCGAAGGCAGTGAAAAAAGAGAAGGAGGAGCGGTCATCGAGCGATCGCGGGCTACGTGCTCGTCCAAGGGAGTTGCCTTCTCCTTTCAGCCCTCCACGTGAGAGCTCACCCAGGCGTGCCAGGCGTGAAGGCCGCAGTCGTGACAGAAGCTCCAAGAGAGCACGTAGTGTGGCGCCAGAGGCCGCGCGGAGTCCCAAGAGGACACGGAGCGTTGCGGCAGCTGACGCGCGTAGCCCCAAGAGGGCACGGAGCGAATTGCCGGCAGCCGCGCCTCGATCCGCACTGGACATGCCTTTGTCGGAGTATGGCAAAGGGAAAGGGAAGGCAAGGCGAGTGACCTGTCCCTATTGCCACGTGGAAGTGGCACGGACTGCCCGAGGATCTGCATTGAGCCAGCACCAGTGGTTCAGCGAGTACTGTATAGCCTGCCAGCTGTGGCAGAGAGGCTGGGCCTGGCACGATGCCCGAATTCGTGCGGCCGCCTTGAAGGACAGGCGAGAATGTGAAACCAACGAGGAGAAGGGCCCCGCAGAGCCATGGCCTGAGGAGGAGGTGGTGCCTGCCAGATCGGCACGGCATCGTCAGGCACGCGAAGAAGCAGAGTTTGATGAGGCTATGGGCCCCAGGAGCGAGAAGATTCCCACCAAGGAGAAGAGCCCCGGCAAGGAAAAGAAGAAGGACAAGAAGCGTCGCCGGAGACACCGCAAGCCCAGCCCGACTCCAGAGGTGGAGCGTCCTCGCAGGCGTAAGCCGCCGAGCGACGAGGATGACGAGGACGCAGGGCACCGCAAAAGGCGCCGCGATGACAAGGTCTGGATTCAGGTGCCCAGATCATCCTTGATGGCCCACTAGGTGCTCTGGCTACGAGCCATCTCTGATGTCTACGCGACATGAAATATATCGGGCTGCCTTCGCACTATACGGATATGATGCACTCTGAGTCTGAACGAGAAAAAAGGTTGTGCGGCTGGGTCTGGTCGGCTTGGGTGGTTCGTGATGTCAACTGTCTCCCTCTAGGTGGTTCCCCTGTATACCGTTTCCTTTCCCGATGTCCTTTTTGGCTCTATAGCTGGCGTGCACTCATATATGTCTGTTGGCATACGGGCCTCGGATGCGTTCATGTTTCTTGATGTTTCCTTTGCAATGACCTCACGTGGGTTCGAAGCTGTCATGACGTGCATGGAAGAAGCTATGCCACACGTGGCGCGCAGGGACTTTGAAGATGCATGGGCCACGGTCATGCATGTGTTTGCCTGCGCAAGCCAGTGGGTAGCAGCTGACGACGGTCAGCCATGGGCCCAAGCGGTCTTGTGCAGACTGTCGTCCTTACTGCACTTTGGCATCTGGGGCGCCATCGCGTTGGATTTGGAGCCTCACCCCACGCGACCGGGGCATTGCCTTGTGCCTGCGCGGTACAAGAAGGTCAGCCATGGCTGGCAAGTCTATGGTGGTGATCAGCACTTGTGCGGCCAAGCGCTGCAGGCCAGGAAGCTGCTCGCAGTTCTAGTTTGGCGTCTGTCTAAGCGACCGGATGCCCGGCAAGCGATGCTATGGTGTCTGTTGACTATGGATATCTTAACAAAAATGCGTGCCCACGTGGCTGCGCAGCTACGAGCAATGCAAGGACAAGGCGACGCTGACAGAGGCGTGAAAGGCTAATTCGCAAAAGTGTGCGGAATGTGTGCGGATGTGTGCGGACTGCGGAAGAGGGAAAACAGACCTGCGCGCATTGTTGTGTGCGGGACGACAAAAAGGTACTTAAAGGATGGAAATGTCATCTTAAACTTATGTGCGGAATGTGTGCGGAGGGTGCAAAGTTGCATGCAGGATGCGGCGCATATGTGCGGATGTGTGCGATATACGGATCTAAGCCCTCCCGAATGTGTGCGGAATGTGTTCGGATGGCCACTAAAATTTGACAGTTTTTTCAGAATCTGTTTCAAACTTTTCCGTTTTCCCACGTTTTTTTTGTCCCTTGTCGTGTCTGCAGGTTCTGGCTCCGACATTCTGGCCTCCCACTTGACGCCACACAGCTGTCGGAATAGGGCATGGCAGAAGCACCCAAGAAGGTGTGTAAGAGCTGCGGCTACTCCTACGCGGAGGACGATGGCCGACAGCACGGGGCTTGCTTCACGTGCACACAATGCAGGAACATCGCATCAGTGATCCGAAGGAACTTGGGCACCACTGCGGACATAGCCCAGTGGACCAAAGATGAGACACATGACTTTTTCCGTTCCCAGCAAAAAGACGCCGCTGATGGTCGTCTCAAGTGGACGACGATCCGGGCAGCTTGGGTGAAGAAGAGAACGGAAGCCGTCATTCGAAAATTCACGGCTACTGTGGAGAAGGAAGCCTTGCCCAAGACGGTATGGCAGAAACGTGGTTGGGAGGATGCTGTCATTGACCGGTTTGAACCCAAGTGGAGCGATGAATATGGAACGTATGTGCATGAACTTCCCATTCAAAGGCTGCGCTGGAAAGAAGCGTTCCAAACGGTTGAGGAGCAGGTGCTGGAGCAAGAGAAAACCGCAGCCAAGAAGAAGGGTGGCAAAGGCACAGGCGACCAAGACTTAGATGTGCCAGGCCAAGCTGAAAAGGATGACACTACTAAAGAAGAGAAAACTAAGGCGGCAGAGAAGAAGAAGCTTGTGAGCAACAATGCGAAGATTGCCGCTTTGGCTGCTCGAGCCATGGGCCCATTGTGTGCTGGTGAATCTGCTCTGGGTAAATTGCTGGCCAGGACGGAGAATGTGGAGAACGTCAATGTTGCAGCCAAGACGCTGTGCCAAGATTCGCTAGAGACGATGAAGCGTTGGAGCGCAGCAGCCCGTGCGGCTGTGAACGCCCAAGAGGCGAATAAGGGTCTGGCAGCTGATGTTGATCCGGTTGCCTTGGCTGCCTTACCCTTCGATCCGGCAGATTTGAAAGTCGCGCTGCAGCAAAGCGCAGCAGGGCAAAAAGATTTGAAGGAATCAATGCCCAAGAAAGAGCCAAAGCCTAAGGCCAAGGCCAAGGCCAATCCTGGCTCCGCCCTGCCAAGTGAGGGTGACAATGGTGAGCCTAAGCCCAAGCGGCGCCGCATCAAGAGCAGCTAAGCGCTCGATGCTGCTGTGATGGTTTCTCGAAGGCTCCACGTCCCAAGACTCTAGGATGTCGAGAGAAATATTCCGCAGGCCAAGGGTTTGCGAAATCCATATAGAACCTGTACCGTGGCGTGACCCATGGACTTTTGTGCCGAGGTTGGTATCTCGACTCTTGACTGGGGTTGTCAAGTGACGCTTTGAACTCTGACGTTGCCTTGTGTGTTTCGCTTGTGGAAAAAAATGCGCATCAATACGACACCCCACAGAAACAACGACAGCACACACGTTTCCCTGTTGCAATATATAACTTCCGTCTTTCTTCCCTGAAGCATCCATGTGTTTCTTGTTTCAAATGACACCCAGAATACTTGCACTGATGGGAATAGAACACCAGTGTTACTGCATGCATCCATACACTCACCCGTGTCTCTGCGCGCATTCGCCTGCGGAACTGTGCTTGTAGCGTCTTGCTTGTCTCCAGTGCACCCTGTGGCTCAAAATAGAGCGGTAATGAAACGAAAATTGGATCCAAGTGCTACGCCGGTGGAACAGTTTCAGGCCTTGCGACAAATCCGGGGCTTGTCCCACGAGGACTGCCGTAGAGTCATCACCTTGCTTCGCGACGATGAGCAAGGAGCGGCTACGTGCCGAAAGCAGCATTTGAAATATCCGCAGGCAAACAAACTTCTACGCGAAGTGAAGCTGCCCGATTCCAATCTAGCGATACATCTGAACACGGTTCCCGACTTGATTCAAGAAAAGGTCGACAGATGTGGCCTATTTGCCTATATGATGCTGCAGGCTTTGAAACAGCGTAGCAATGCCCTAAGTCTACTGCTCTTTGCAGATGAGGCAAATCCAGGAAACATCTTGGCAGCTCGGCATCCGCGGAAAAGTAACCTATATTACTTTACCTTCTGGGAATTTCCCCTTCTCCATGTGGAAGGTTTGTGGCTGCCTCTCTCTGTGGTGAGATCGAACGAGGTCGCGGATGCGAAGTCCTCCTACGCGGAGGTGACAAGAGCTATTTTGGAAAATGTGTTTGAAGAAGTGGAGAACGGCTTCGCCTTGTCCATTGGCGGTGAAGCTGAGATGGTGTTCATACGGCATCTTATTCTGTTGAATGATCATGAAGGCTTGAGATCCGTGAGTGGAAGTAAGGGCGCCTCAGGGGCAAAACCCTGCTTTGCTTGTTGCAACGTGTTGGCCAATGGCAGAGCCTGCCCACCTGGCTTTGTCACCATCCAAGAGATGGACTCTACCCGGTTTGTACGACACACTGATGCAGGTCTGAAAGATATACAAAGGCACTTCGACAGTTGTCGTACGAAACAAAGCCTTAATAAGGCTGAAGTGCTTCTGGGATGGAACGCTCGTGAACTTCGCAGGTCCATCTTTGCGTCAGAAAAACTTCAACCTTGGATTTCTTTGGATTGTCTGCTTGTAGACACGATGCACCAATACTATTCGCATGGGCTGGTGGCGCAAGAACTTGGCCTCTGGTTTGGTCGCTTCCTTGCCGCCGGCTTCAATTTGCAACTCTTGCGAAACTGGATCGCAATTGGATGGAAAACGACCAAAGACTCTTTGCTGACGCCTTCCGCCTGCTGCACAGAACATCTCTTTCGAGAAGACTGTGACTATCGTGGGGATGCCTCGGCTTGTGCAACAGCTATGCCATTGGTGTGGGCCTTTTCGCAAGAAATTTTGCGCGAAAATGCTTCCATGCAAACAGCAATCGATTCTTTAGATGCTTTGTACGCGGTGCTGACTTGTTTGTACAGGGTGAAATTGAATCCGGTACGTGGAGCGGCTCTGACAAGTCTGCAACGGGCGCACATGGTGGCCTTTCAACGTGCGTACGACGCTGTGTTGACAAGGCCCAAGGCGCATTACGCCCTGCATGTTTGGAGCCAAGTGCTTCGCTGGGGCCGTCACGCAGATTGCTACGTCGGAGAAAGAAAACATCGCATCTTCAAAAGCCAAGTTGCCCCAAAGATGACCAACCTGAAGACATTCTCAACAAGTTGCCTTTTGCAACTCACAGAGATGGAACTGTTGGATGCGGATGCTGCAGAGTCGTTCACGGGACGACTCATAGGGAAGCCACGTGCTCAGCCAAGCTGCGCCAAACTCGTTGGCCTGCCAAGTGACACGAAGTTTGCCTACGGGCTGGAATATCAATGTGTCAAATATGAAAAGGGAACGTACGTACTCCTATCCAAAGACTGCGCTGTGCAAATCCGAGGTGGTGTGTCCACCTCGCAAGAACTGTTCTTGCTTGTGACCTGTCTATCCAAAGCCACAAATTCAATTGCCAAAATTCCTACGTGGAAAAAGGAAAATTCGAAATTGGCACTGCTGCCGCTGAAAGGGTTGCTTGGCCATGAGCCAATGCACCTGCTTCGTGAAGGCACCACGGGCCTTTGGCTGCTTCGATGATGCAGCCGTCTTCTCACCCGACCTTCGCAAAGCATTGCCAGAAAAAAAACAGCTGCGTCAACGAGATCCGTCCTGCAACATGGCAAAATTATATTAAAATAAAAACAGACAATGACAAAAAAAAACAAAACGTAAATAGAAGAAAAACAGGCGAAAAACCGATCAAAAAACTTAGCTCACTTAGCTTGCACTTAGCTTCCACTTAGCAAGCCCTCAAAACCACCTTAAACCTAAGTTCAAACTAAGTTCGAACTAAGTGACCTAAGTTCACCGGAGCCTCCAAAGCAGGCCAGACCTAAAAGGACCACAATGACGGAACTCACTTGGCAGTTGGTTCAAGAGAAACGTAATTGTCGCAATCTACTGCATGAACGTGCAAGAGGGCAGCGACGCACAATTCTCGGAGCATGGTTTGCCTGTTGGAAGCATGCGTTGCATGAATGTCCGTTTGACCAACTTGCCCAAGCTTTCGACGCACTGATCGTCGAGCAAGATCGCCTTGTTGCAGTAGCCTATCATCAATTTCGATCACTAGGAGTTCAGGTTACTAAGGCCTTGCGTGCTGATGACATTGGATTTTTCTCAGGCTTGATGCAAGATTGCACTGAGTTTTTGCAGCCGAAAGATGTCAAGCATCTTTGGAAAGTTGTCCGTAGATCACTCCCAAAGTTCCAGCAGCGTAGGCTTAACATCCCTCCATGTCAGCTTGAAGGACTCGAAGACCAGTGGTTGCCACACTATGCTGAGCTTGAGGCTGGGGTTGTCACCACGCCAGACCAACTTGTTCGAGGTTGTATCTTTGAACAAGCCCTGCGCAGGTTGGATGCACCTTTGAAGGTCAATCTATCTGAGCTACCAGGCCTGACGCACCTGGAACAGACTTTCCGAGCAGCTGCCTCAGGTAAAGCCACTGGATTCGATCCTTTGCCTTCTGACCTTTTTCATTCAGCTGCCGTCCCATTGGCCACACTCTTCCATGATTTAGTTATCAAGGAATATGTTTGGCAAAGTGAACCAGTGCAGGACAAAGGTGGACCAGTCGCCTTGATACCCAAAACTTTGCATCCAACAACGGCCAAGCAATTCAGAGGAATTCTCTTGCTTCCGAGTGTCGGCAAACGAACCCATGCAGTTTTGCGTGCACAGCTCATGAAGAAGCTCGAGATTGCTAGGGCACCGGGCCAATTAGGAGGCTTTCCTGGTCAGCAAGTAATCTTTGGATCTCATGCCATCAGGACTTTTGGCACCATTTGTGATGAGGCAGGGTTGAGCAGCGCCATCCTCTTCCTAGATCTGGCAAGCGCCTTCCATCACCTTATCAGAGAAAGCGTGGTAGGTGCGTATGATGGCTGCAATCTTGACCCAGTGCTTGCAGTGCTGCAACAGGAGAGCAACCTGCGCCCTGACTTTCGTAGGTTCTCCGAGCTGCCTGGACTGTTGGCTGAACTGGGCCTGGCCGAGCCCATTGTCCGATTGTTGCGAGACATTCACATCAACACATGGTGCTCCATTCATGAACGATGGTTGCTGCGAACGCATAGGGGCACCAGACCTGGTAGTCCCATTGCTGATATCATCTTTCATGCCCTGATGGCTAAAATAGCCCAATCCATTGATGCCTGGCTCATGACCAAAGAGGAATTTGGGAAGTTGCTGAAGGAAATCCAGATTGAGGCCCCCTCCATCCTGTGGGCAGATGATATTGCCGTACCACTTGCTACCAGACAGGCCGAAGAACTGATTCCTTTTCTTCAGGAAGTCTTGCAATTTGTTCGAGGCACACTGCAGGATTATGGATTCACATTGAATTTTTCAAAGGGCAAGACTAGTGCTGTTGTAACGCTGAAGGGAGCCAATTCTGGTGACCTCCGAAAGAGATTTCAACTGCACTCGAATCCTGGTGTCATTTGCACGTTTGAAGATGGGCAGACTGAATGGTTGCACTTCGTTCCGACTTATCGCCACTTAGGAACCCTGTTTGCATCCAATCATGATCTCCAGTGTGAATTTCGAGCCAGGGTAGGTATTGCTAAATCCACCTTTGCACAACTGGCCAGACCTATCCTGACGAACAAGAATATGCCTTGCAAGTTGCGACTACAATTTTTCCAATCCCTCATTGCCACCCGAATGTTCTTTGGCCTAGGAGCCTGGGCAACCCCAGGACCCAAGCAACTGCAGTATTTGCAAGGTGCCTTGGTTGGTTTTCTCAAACGTGTCCTGAGGTTGACCAAACACCATGTGCCAGCGGAGCGGGTGCTTATGTTAGCGCACACAGCTGAGGTTCGTCCTCGACTTGCTATTGAGCGCTTGCTGTATGCCCAACGGCTGTTCCGTACTGGCCCGGCTTTTCTCCACCATCTGATCCACCAGGAACTTGCGTGCAGTGACAAGTCCTGGTTGAATGGCCTGCGAGCAGATCTTGACTGGATGGAAAACGTGAACCCAGGGAGTCTGCCCCAGGGATGGAGCCAGGACATGACGACGCTATTTGAATGGTGGCAAGAACCGCAAACCTGCTGGGTCAGATTGGTTAAAAAGACTTGGAAGTTGCACCTTGCCCAAAATGCCATCATTGTTGATGCGAAATCCCTTCATGCTGGTATTTTTCACAACCTTCGAGAGGCAGGAGCCACATTCACCACGGCACAGGACGACTTTCTGGATTGGGAAGAACGACATGATTGTTTCTGCGGCAAAACTTTTGCCACCAGACGAGGGTTATTGGCACATCAGCGCAAGGCACATGCCTTATTTTCAGTTGAGAGGCAATTCCTGCAGGGTTGCACTTGCTTACATTGCGGCAAATTCATGTGGTCCACCCAACGCTTGCAGCAGCATTTGGCTTACATCCCGAAAGCCCTTGGGTTTAACCCATGTTTCTATGCACTGCAGACACAAGCACGGCAAGTTCCATATGAAAAGGAAGATGTAGGAGCTACCGCTGCATATGCAGGTTTGCACCGCCGTGAATGCCTCCAAACTGCAGGCCCTGCGATTAACCCTTGCCCCGTGTGGGAGACGCACAGGATCCAGACCCTGGCTGAATTGGATGAGTGCAAGCAGAAGCTGCAAATTCCCCACCAACCGCCCGATCCAGTGGGTGAAGGTGAAAAAATTGGGGAAGAATTGTCAAAGGCTACCCTTTGCTGGTTCAGACAGTTTTATCCCAACGGACCAACAGAAGATGAGAAGGCGCTTCTGGTTGACGCTTGGGTTGAAGTGCTTTGCAAGAGGAGCTTTGAAACAGAGGATGACTTGGATCCTTGGCTGGAGTGGGTTTTTCTGCTCTGGGGAGAACATTGGATGCCAGATCTGACCGACACGCTGGAAGATGGAGTTGCAGAGATTGACATTGACCATATCTTTGCTGACTTTGCTTCTCAGTTAGAACGATACAGGAATTTGGCTAGGCGAGCACATCTTGAGCATAGGTTGCAGCTTTGTGTCCCACCGATGCCTTCAGCACACCGTGCCCCACCAGAGGCGGGGAGAACCAAGCATCCTAAATCCAACAGTAAGGTTGTCCAAAAGGTGCCAAGATCATTTGCCGACCAGACCGAATGGCAACAGCGTGTCAGAGCCATGCATTTCCTTGACTTGCCGCCGACTAGACTGTGCCCCATGATTCTGCTCCCTAGCGGTGAAGAAGCCTTTCTAGTTGTCCACCTCTTTAGTGGCAGGAGGAGACATCAGGATGTTCATGCTTATCTTCATGAATTTGGAGCGGAGCGTAATTTGAAGCTGGTGGTTTTGTCATTGGACACCGCGGTCAGCACTGATTTTGGTGACCTCTCATTGGGTTCCGATTCCTGGCAGCAGCTGATGCGGATATATGCTGCAGGTGCCGTATCGGCTACCCTATTGGGTTCACCCTGTGAAACCTTCAGTGAGGCTCGATTTACCTTGCCGGAGAGTTTGCCGACAGGTGGTGCCCCTTGGCCAAGACCGCTGAGATCAGCGGAGAGACTGCTGGGACTTGATGGCCTCACGGCACGCGAATTGAAGCAGTGTCATCTTGGCGGGAATTTTTACCAACAAGGAGCATTGGTACTGAGCCATCACATGCAATCAGGAGGAGTTTTGGTATCAGAACACCCGGCCAAACCTACAGATGCCCAACGCCCGAGCATATGGTCCAGTGCGATCATCGAGGTTCTCCTCCGCCACCCTGATGCGAAGCTGACACACGTCAACCAGTATCAATGGGGAGCCTCTGTGGTCAAGCCGACTGGCCTTTTGCATTATCATATGCCTAACTTTCGCAAGGACTTGTATCAGCATGCGGATCTCTATGCCTCCAAGCCCAAGGACGTCGCAATAGGGCGCGATCCCTCCGGACAGTTCAGAACATCGAGACACAAGGAGTATCCGCCACGATTCTGTAAAGGCCTTGCGTTTTCCATTGTTCAAGCACTGACTGCTGCTAAGCGCAAGCGTGAAGTCAGTTGCATTGGCAATTTGCCTGAGTCCCTGATGAAGTGGATCCATGGTGCTGCACGAGCCAGTACAGTGATGTATAGGAACACATGGCTTCCAGACTACCAGGGTACATAGGCGTCTTTTGTACATCTAATTCGAGAATGTGCAAGTGCAGCAAAGGCATAGACCTTTATTTGCAATGAAAGTGAAAAGTGAAAGTGATATTCAGGCATTCTCTCTGGCATGCTCGGGTCCATGCGTGCCCCACTGCATCCGGATCTTGCGATGTGGTTCGGATCGATTGCTGCCGACAGTCAGGACGAGCTGGCGGAGGAATAGACAAGGAGAAGGAGGAGAAGGAGACGGAAAGAGTTGCTCCTTTGTTAAAATCTAGAGAACCTGACCTGGCAGGTGGGGAAAAATGGGAATACAAATGGACGGGGGAATCAACCAATGGTTGGATCAATGGTGAGCAAGCCGTCGAAACAGCCATTGATCATTGCCATTATATCTTGCAACTCGTGTTTGGCAATGTTATGCTATTTTACAACCCACGAACAACTCGCTTAATTGCAAAGGGATAAGAATGATAAGATATTACAAATGTGCTTGTAAGAACACATTTAACTATTGGACCATCAGCAATTGGCTAACAATATGGCTCACTAAGTGCACAGTGTCAACGCAAACATGACCTGCATTCGTTCTGCGAGTTTCATCAGGAAGAATAACATATTCATAATTGGATGGTGTGGTTCAACGGCCGGCAAAGTGGATTGACTTTATCAGCGACTTTCTTTGAAACCCGGTGGAAGGAACGTTCATTGGAGACATCCAAAAGTAAAGGACATAGATCATGACACACCCAGAGAAGACTCCCCAAACCAACCATGCACATAATCAGTTTCGGTTGGGAAACATCATCAAGTGCTTCAATCTTGTTCTTGGGGAAGGGACCCACACACAGCAGGCATCATCTTTACTTACCGCAAAGGAGTACTGAAATCCTTCAAATCTTTTAATACAAACGTCATAGATGGCAAAGGCTGGTGTAGCCAAACTTCTCAAACCGTACAAGGTCAGCCGTGATTCATCCGAAAAGAAAAAAAAACAACCATCCCATCCGCCTTTTTCCATGTCCAGTAGCTAACACCGCCGGTGACGAGAATTTTACCATCCACGCAAATCACCTGAGATAATATGCACATATGGATCACTGAAAACAGGCCAAGTACACCTCCGACAACAACGTCGATTGTTTTTTTTGCCATGGAGAACTCTGGTGTCAAGGCGACTACCAATATTCAAGAAATGCTGCTATCATCTCTCCAACACTGGATGTGTTCCTGGTAAAATGCCTGTCGAAAGGCTAGGGAAGTACAAATGGTGATTTTTCAATTCATGAACTGCCATTGTTTTCATAGTGTTTTTAACAAATGCTAGTTTCTAGTTCATGCCTTGCCAATTCAATGGTGTCTTTTTCTTTTTCCTTGTCAAGTGGAGATCTGACTCAAGGGAAACGACCAACCACTGCCAAGAAATATCCAACAAATGCCTTGAACACTGAACTCAAAAATCATTTTCTACAAGAAATACGCCAGTTCACCTAATTTGTTTGGACATTTTAGGATGAATTAGGTAATTACTTTTATTTGCCATCTTTCCAGTAGACAGTACCCTCTGGTAAACTAACATAACTATGGAAAATCACCCTTTTGAATGGGTCAACCAACTATTTCAATGGCCATGTTCAATAGCTATGTAACAAATTACCAGAGGGTATATCCCATTAAATCCCATTAAACCACCATTTTCCTATGGTTTTCCTATGGTTTTCCTATGGTTTTCCTATGGTTAGTTTACCAGTGCGTTTCCAGGGGGGTTTCCGCCCATTGCGACCCCACCTGGTGGTTAAAGCGCCCCATCCAGGGAGGCGGTGGCAGCCGTTCCCAGGCGCATGCAGCGCAGCTCGCCGGCTCCGAAGAACAAAAGTCTTGGATCGCCTCGGAGGTTCCACCGGAGGTGAATGCTAAGTGGTGAAAAAACATGTATAACTGGGGATTGTATACATATATGTATATGTATATGTCTATGTTAATGTATTATGTATATGTGTATGTATTATGTATATGTATACATATGTCTATGCTAATGTATTTGTATATGTATATGTATATGTATATATGTATATGTACGTGTATGTATATATATGTGTATATTGTATAGTATGCAAAAAAATAATAATTTTAGATATATTTATATATAGATAAAATAGTGATAACCCATTGATATAACTGCTGAGAAAGTGGCTACAAGCACTGGTTGATGTTCCCATTTCCTTTGGTTTCGATCGTCCAATGAGGTCTTCAATGGGAATCCTCAAGATCAACAATCTAATGACTTGGATGATTTTGGGTACCATTTTAGGAAACCTCCACATGTAGCCTAAAATAAGGTGGCCTATTTTGGGATTTTTTCTATAGTTCAATGTAGAAATTGATGCTTTGCACACTTTAAGATCTTTAAGGCCTCATGCCCCCTTCGGCAGCCGGAGTCACATCAGCACAATCCTTGCGATTTTGCAGGTCAGCTAATTTCAATCGCACAGGAAATCTGTAGACCTGTTGCAGGGCCGGACAATCTGATGCTGAAAACATGTTTGGTGGCCATCAATGGTCCAAATTATTTTCTGGTTATTTAAGAGTTTGCTATGGAAAATGGTCAATCTATAGATGAGAAACAATCATGACCTATCTATTCAGCATTATGATTTGTCATAGCTACGTTAAATAACCAGATGGTATCTTTTGTGGCTCCTCAACGGTCATTCAAACCCATCATAATGTGTTTGAGGCAACAGCAACGTGTGGCCCCAACCCATACCGCCTCCGTGCATAGCTCTGCCAGGGTCAAATCTGCCATAGCGTTCTTAGAGATAGCACGTTTTCCTGGCATCCACCATGGGGGAAGCACAACGTGCAGCGGCTGCAAGGTAGAACCTGGATCACTGCAAACTACTAATTCAAACATACCCTTACACATATACACATATTATCAACTATGATATTGTTGGTTACTAATATCCCATTTTTATACCAATAACGCGGGTTGGTGATTGGGATATGATATTATATAGTTGAGATATACGTACGTATAATTCCCAATATTCCCAAGATATTATTTATTGTAATACAGTAGTACAGTATATCATTACCAAAAAAACTGGTACATGGGGATATGTCAAAATTTAAGGCCTATGGGACCAGATATTTTAGTATATTTTTAATAACTAGATAATTACTATAAAGAGAAGCTTAGTAAAAACATATTGGAAACCCATAGTTTTAATAGACTTAATGTTACTAGGCCAAATAGTCCCAAAAAAGTATGGTATATATCTGTATATTATACAATGTTCATAGTACATCTACCCTCTGGTAATTGAACATAGCTATTGAAAATTACCCATAGAAATAGTTGATTTACCTATTAAAGATGGTGATTTTCCAGTGCGCAATCTGTTAGTTTACCAGAGGCTAAATGCAATATCATCCCATGATTCACCATTCTTAAACCATCAAAATCACCATTAAATCACCATTTCTAGTGGTAAAATCACCATTTTGTCCATGTTTCCCAGGGCAATTACTTGTAACCCTTACATTTAAGGCTGACCGTCACCACGTCACCGTCAGTCCTTGACCAATGCCACCGGTCACCACAACGCGCTTCGCCGACTCCCAAGCCTCGGCGCCGAAGAACCGCAAAAACGTCGACGTCTACGATCGAAATCTCTGGGTTTTGTATCTGGAGAATCAGGTTTTAAACACATATCATTTTATTAATACAAACATATATATATATGTATTATATATATATATATTTATATTATATATATATAGAGATTACCTACATTATCTAGTTTAAAACTCTTGTATCTATGTCACTGTCATATATGATATCACATATTGGATGATACGAATCTGGATAACTTATCTCACAAGTCCATCGAAAGTTCTGGGTAACACATTTGTGGGGTTTGGGTGGCCGATGAGGTCACAACAACAATGATGCAGAAGTATGGTAAACCGAATGGTCATCAGCATGATTTTGACATCTGGGCTTAGTATTTTCTACATTAATCATATATCAAACCATGATCATGATATTGGAGTTTCTTCTAGGGTTTACCATGAATGATCGTTTGAATCTCCTTCGGTGGTCAGCTGGCGTTCACATAAGGATGTTTTTTTTAAAGGTACAAATGGACCCACAAAGTAAAGTTCTGACTACAACTCTCAAAACAAATAAATAGAACAATTGCAAGCCTGGCAAATGTTTTTGTATATCTGTAATTATATCTTATACATATTTGTATCATTGAATAAAATCAATTCCATACATCTATCCATGTATCCATCTATCCATCCATCCATCCATCTAATTTAATCTAATCGAATCTAATCCAACGCAATCCAATCCAAACCAATCCGTCTATTTATGCTTCCATCCAACCATCTTTCCGTACAACATGGCAAATTTGACCTTCCAAATTAAACACTTCATCTATTTGGAGGTTCCTCTAATTGATCATTTTCACCGACACTCATGTGTCGGTTTACCGAGAAACTTTTCGCACCTGCCTCCCCATACTGGGTTCCAAGTCCTTCAAAGCTGTCCTGTGGAAACAGCAGATGCAGTGCAGTTTGATTTCGGGATTCGCACCATGGAGAACCAATGATACCCATGGAACAAGCAAGACAACAAGTCACCACTTCCTTGATCCTGTGCAAGCCGTTCAACTATCAACTATCGGACTTGACCTGCCATGAACTATAGCCATTGACAATTTTAGGGACATCCTGGTAATCCATGAGTCATCTTGCCGAGTTTTGCTATCAACCAAAGGTTAGGTTCTTAAACGAAATGTACAGAGCTCTCAGGAATATTTATCAGTTTGGTAGAGAAATCCTGGCCCAAACTTGCCAAACTGATATACCTCCCAAAAAGAGGGGTGATTGTTGGTTGTGTCTTAATTATTCTTGTTCCTACGACAACAAAGACAATCTGTTCACCCACATATATTTGTTTACAAATGTAAGGACCCCAGAACCAAGACCATCCACAAATCATGGCACGGACTTGGGGTATCACTTTTACCTATGTCTGTTTGACCAGTTGATGATGAATATACGCTATACACCCTCCTGAAAAGATAACCCGCAAACAAAAAAAAACATGCAATATTTTTTAGACATGAAAAAGGGTACTTGAAGGGTCTAAGCATATATTATATATGTATCATTACAATAATTATGATCATGTGATTATTCTTACTTAAACATTGCTATTTTACATACATATATACACATGCACGACGTTTACATACATATCTATATATATATATACCATCTGGTTATTTAACATAGCCATGGAAAATCACCATTTTTAAAAGGTAAGCCATCTATAAATGGGCCATTTCCCATGGCTATGTTAAATAACCAGAGGGTATATATAAATCAATACCACACAACCATGCCCAATTCACCAAGTTTCTGCGCCGCATCGAGCTCTTGCGCGTTTGCTTTCAGCACCGCCGCCTGCTCCGCCGCGCTGACCGTCTCCGCCCAGGGCGCCACGGAGGCCTCGGGGTCCTCGAGGTCCTCGGGATACTCCGTCTTCACGTCCTGGGAGCTGGTGGTAAACCACAGGATAACCATAGGAACATGGTGATTTAACCACTATAAATGGGGATTTAATAGTGGGTTTTAATGGTGAATAACAATGGGTTAACAATGATGAATCATGGGATGATATGGAAATTACCCTCTGGTTATGACTAACATAGCCATGGTATAGTAGTATAGATGACCCATAGAAATAGATGGTTTACCGAACTTAAAAATGGTGATTCCAGGATCCTAAAATGGAGGTACGTTAGTACCATATGTTTGGCCATATTTTGGGGGGGTATCCCCTTACATAAGCCTCAAAAATAGGCCTTATATGTGGTAGGTACCTCCATTTTTGGATCCTGAAATTCCCATTGAGAAAAATGTGAGGGAATTAAATACTTGGCTGTGATTTGGGAGGTTAAGTCTGTTAAGTTTCTTACACATGTATCTATAGATAAATCATGATTTATCTAGATCAATAGGGAATATAGAGCATATATATATACATACGATATCTAGATATTGAGAAAGATATTTATATAGATCTATATATATATATATGTATAATCTATGTATTTATTTATCTATCTATCTATCTATAATCTAATCTAATCTAACCTAATCTAATGTAATCTAATCTAATCTAATTTAATCTAATCTAATCTAATCTATCTAATCTAAGCTAAGCTAATCTGATCTAATCTTATCTTATCTATCTATCTATCTATCTACCAATCTATCAATATATCAAATATATCAAATATGTCTTATCTATCTTGTATATCTATCGATCTATCTATCCTATCGATCTAAGCTATCGATCTGATCTATCTAATCTATCTAATCTATCTAATCTATCTAGTCTATCTAATCTATCTAATCTATCTAATCAATCTAGTCAATCTAATCTATCTCATCTATCTAATTTATCTAATCTTATCTATCTATCCATCTAATCTTATCCATCTAATCTTATCTATCTATCTAACTATTTATCTATCTATCTATCTATCCATCCATCCATCCATTTATCTACCTATCTACCCATCTATATCTATCTGTCTATCTACCTATCTGTCTACTTACTGCCTTACATGCCAGTGACACACTACCTAACCCCCACCCACCCAACAGGGGGGGCGGGGGTAAAGTAGACCCTGGATGAAAAAAATACAGCTAGCCACATATGATCATTTACATGCTACCCACATATGACCTACTTACTGCCTTAGATGCCAGTGACACACTACCTAGCCCCCACCCACCCCCACAGGGAGGGGCGGGGGTAAAGTAGACCCGACATCGATAAACTATTTGCTAGCGACATGTCAGCTATATCCGACAGAAAGCCTCCTACATACAACGTACATACAAGACCATGACCATGAGGGGGGAGGGGGGTTGCAGGGCTGAGCCATGTGTATATATATATATTATATATATTATATATATTATATATATTATATATATTATATATATTATATATATTATATATATTATATATATATAATATACTGTATATATATATTATATATATATATATTATATATATTATATATATGTGTCTCGATATCTAGATATATTATGTGCATTATATATATATGCCCTATATGCCCTATATGCCCTTTGGATCTAGATAAATCATGATATATGATATATCATATAGATACTGAGAAGGGATTTAACAGACTGAACCTCCCAAATCATAGCCCATTGCCACTTCCTCAGAAGCTACTTGAATCCAAAGGAATGAAATTATGAGACTTGATGCGGCTTTTGGAGCTTTTTCGGAGAATCTGGGGGCATTCAGCTGCCAATTGAAACATTGGAATAGGCTCAGCAGAAAAAGAATCACCAGCCACCATCCCACCGGTCACCATTCCTGGCCATGTCCAAGGACTCTCCAAAAATGTGCGGTATGCGGTATGCATGGCCACCTAAAATCAACCTTTTCAGTATCGCCTTCACTCATAGCTCCTCTGTGTTACCATCTCATTTTCCCAACATGTACCATCCAGCACCATTAAGTGTCCATGTTTTTCTTTTCCGGACTTGCATCATCCAAAACGTTAATGCGGTAAAGCGAATGCTGCAATTACTACTCAAAGGAGTGTTTCACGTTTATTTTTGTTTTTTTCAAATTGCATACATCTACTTCAGGTTTGGCTTCGGCATAGTTTCTTTTTTGGCTCCACAGCCATTGCTGCAGCCAAACATGCTCAATCTTAGCCTGAGAAACAAATAGCCACGTAATGTGTATATTATATACATATACTATTATTCCGATGTCTGATAAGCGATGGACTTGCACTAAACTAGCCTCCAGTTTTTACTCACATCTGAAAAATCCCACGTGTCATTGCTCCCACAAGGTGGTTGTTCCAGTTATACATTGGTTATAAACTCATAGCATGCATTAACTATATAGATATACCCTCTGGTAAACTAACATAGCCATAGCTATTAAAGATTGCCATTTATAGTTTATATTCCCATTAAAAAATTGCGATTTTCCATAGTTATGTTAGTTTACCAGAGGGTATCACCAACAAAAACCATAGTGAAATTGGGGTGATTGGCACCAACTGAACGCAAAGACGAACGGGGGCACAACCCTGGAGTCACCTTTCTCCAAGTCTCTTCCTCGGTGTCCACCAGAGGAATCACTTCCCAGGGCAAATCGTCCAAAAACACCGAGCGGGTTTCCTTCGACACCGGGTCCCTGGACCAGGACTCCTGGCGGTGATCATGGATTTATGGCTTCATTCGTTGTGAAAAAAAACAACAAACGTTAGGGATACCTTGGGATACCTTGGAATATCTAGGAATATCTAGATCTCGGCATATCTGGGGATGGGCATATAGTGGAATATCATGGAAAATCTGATGCTTTCAAACCATCCCTGACATAAATTGTCCAACAATATCAGGAATCTACTGGGATATCCTTGATATTGGTATCTTTGTGCAGGCCTATGATTCCAATCGATTGAAGCCCAGCTGGGTTCTGAATGGATTGGTGCCAGCAATGCCTAAGATTTTTGACCCTCCATTCTGTTGTTCCATCCAGCCCGCAAAGTGATCATGTGATGTAGTATGCTTTACCCTCTGGTAATCTAGCTGTTGGCTATGGTATAGATGGCCCATTTAGTTCGACGATGTACCTATTCACAACATTTAACAACAATCATTTTCCATAGCTATGTTGAATTTCCAGAGGGTAATACGAGTGACAAATATCCATCCCGAGTGGTGTCGCCAAGCACCATAATGAATCATGAATGATTCTCCTACTGATTCGACGATGCCAAATTTCTACACCACACCCCCTGGCCGCCATGGCTTTCCACATCTTTCCACTACGGGCCTGCACTCCAAAGCGGGTGACATAGACCTGTGCTGCCAAGCCCTCCAAATCAATCCCATCCTCAGGCATCAGACTCCGAAGAGAGATTGGGTACCCTCTGGTAATTTAACATAGCTATTGAAAATGGCCATTTATAGTGAGTTTTCCCATTAAAAATGGTGATGTTCCATCGTTTTTTGTACGTTTACCAGAGGGTAGATCCCAATGGGCTGTGTCATCTGTGTGTCATCCACCCCCAAAAAGCGATTTTCGGCTTTTTGGGTGTTACCTTGACAGATCGGCAAGTTACGGGATCCGAGTTGACCAAAGTTGACCAAGAATCCCTTAAGTTTGTCATAGGCTACCCAGAAATATCATGTTTGATTCACTTGATCAGAAATTTTGCACAAAACAATCAAATTATAAGTTAAGTATTCCATACTATATCTAAAACTCTGTAAATCCAGATGTCTGGACACGGCCGTAAATCTCGATGTTTGTTCTCATCCTAAATTGTTGACATCAATCCCCATGTCGCCAGACAAACCGACCCCCTTAAATGCTCCGGGACGAGGCGGCCAAGGTTCATCAAATCGACCCCAAAGCTTCGAGCGATCCGCCAACCAACCTTACAAGGCAGGACAGATGCAGCTTGGTGAATGACTAGCAATGCATACAAGATGATAGCAAGCCCCAAAATGATAAAAGTGGTTCCAGGATGCTATAGATGATTATAGATGATATGTTCCTATACTTTCCAACATGTTCCCCTTAACCTACAGGTTTCTTACTTGTCTTTCTTTTGGGGGGGCTACGATATAGTTGAATATCTTGAATATACTTGGTGGTTCACCCCCGGAACGGCATCCGTGGCTTAGTGAACCAGCCCAGTCAAAAGGATGGACTAGCCTTGCTTATCCTATAGTTCTAGCTGAAGTTACAACTCACTTGCGAGCGGGGCGAACCACCAAGTATGAACCAAAGAAATGACAGCGACAACACTGATACATCATGCTATTTGCTCCCGCCGTACCAGATTGATTTATCCAGGATGGTATTAATCATTTAAATCTATTTGTATCCTGCAGCCAATCATCAATTAGAAAAAAAACTGCTGATAGTCAATCTTAATAGTTGTATAACCACCGTTTATCAATGTTTGATAGCTGTATAAATCTACCCAGATACTCTCTGGTCATTTAACATAGCTATGGAAAATGGCCCATTGATAATCTATGATGATCTACATTGATTTACCTATTCATGGTAATTCTCATAGCGCACCCTTAAATAACTAGAGAGGGACTTGGACCATTGATGACCACTAAACATGTTGAACATATTCTAATATAAATATAACCACCATTGATCAATGCTTGATGGCTATAAGTTCTAATCCCTATACTTTAATGACGTTGAAATCCCCCAAGCAAATCATCAACAGGCTGCTCCCTCCACGCCTGTCTCATCCATCTTTTTGCACGCCACCGCCAGGCGAATGGCAAAGCACAGGGATGCCCATAGAGCCAGGCGCTTACCTTGAAACTTTGTGCTTTGCCAAAAACAACAAAATCAAACACATACCCAAAATATGGAGTTTACTATAAATTTCTGGAAAATATAAGGCCGGAGTTAATTATGAACAACATATTCATTGGATTGGTTTAAGGAAAATGTTACAGGAAACCTCTATATTTGAATTTGATTGGTTCCTGTAGATTTTCCCTTAAACCAATCCAATCATATATATATATTAACCCAGCTTTGCAACCCAACAGCATACCTGAATCTTCCACCTACGTCTTTTTTCAGACCCTGTGCCAAAGTCCTGTTTTTTCAGTACCCAGAAAACTTTTCAGGACCTACTCTCAAATTCAGGACCTGGCCATTTTGGGGTATCAATGGTAATGGCAATCATTGGGTGCAAACATGTGAAACCAACATTTGGTGGATATTCAAGCCATTGGCATTGATCCACGCAAATAAAAGCACTCCCAGCCCAAACTCATGGCAAGGCAGGATCAGAATATAGTATATTCCAGAAAGTATGTCAGAATAGATGCCAGATAGGATGCCAGAAAGAATGTCAAATAGAATCTCAGAAAAGAATGTAAGATAGTATGTCAGAACATATATGCCACATATACGTCCAGATGATATGTCAGAAACTATGTCAGAATAGTGTGTCAGGGTGGGGATCACTCTTAGTAAGGCAATTTTGAAAATATATTTCAGGTTCGGAATTTTCAAACTGTTGTCCTTCAGGCGCCGAAGCTCCCGTTGAAGGTCAGCATCGCCCCATGTCAACTGGTCCAGTCCCACTTCCATTTCAACAAGTCCAACTTCATCGATTAGGGTGTTGGTTGAATGGACTTGGGACTCTAGCTGGCACGGCATCCCTTGTAACCCTGTAGACACTGTAGTGGGCAAAAAGATTGTAACACACAGAATCAGCATCATTTTGATCAGGCATTCTTTTTGCTAATCCTTTCTCCCTATTACGAAAAATACCCCCAAATGACAAAAACTAGGTGCGATTTCCAATTTTGGGAAATGTCAAATTGGTTAATCTGATTTTTAATTGATCCCCTTGAGGAAACAATTTTAAAAATGAAGGTACCATGTGAGGGTTTCACCCCCAAAGAATAAAAAACTAGTCAACACCGGGGTGTCTTTTATTGGGGTCCGTCCTTTAAAATCGTCAATTTTAGTTTTTTTAATTCAGGTGTTGGTGTTTTATTTGATACTAGGCGAAAGCTTCGAAATCCTATTCTTGGCAGTATTCTATTTAAAGATTATTTTCATGGATTTTGAAATTAGAAACAAAAAACGGTTTAATCCCTTCCCCCTGTTGCTAAACAGTCGCCCCTTCACCCACCCACCCAAATAACAAACACCTGGAGGAGTTTTTAGTATTGGGGGGGGTCTTTAGTATTAGGGTACGAAGCTTCCCCCTAATACTGATAAAAAAACACACACACACATATATATATATACACATATTTCTATTTCAAAATCGATCAGATTTCTTTCTTTTTAAATCCAATTAAAATATGGCAAACAAGTGGATTCCGAAGCTTAATATCAAATAAAAACCCCCAACAAAAAAAAAAATGTATGTTTTTCTATTTCGAAATCGATTAGATTTCCTTTTAAAAATTAAATAAAATATGGCCAAAAAATTGGATGTCGAAGCTTTTCCCTTATATTAAACCCTAATATCATTTTGTTTTTTTTCCTGTTTCAAAATCGATGAGATTTCCTTTTGAAATCTAATGAAAAAAACAAAGAATTGATTTTGAAGCTTTCCCCTAATATCAAATTAAAATCCAATTGTTAAAATATGTTCAAAAATTGGATTTTGATGCTTCCCCTAATCTTGCATGAAAAATTCCAATATAAAAAAACTAAATTTGTTCTATTTCAGAATCGATTAGATTTCCTTGTAAATTCAAATTAAGATATTGCCAGAAATTGGATTTCGAAGCTTTCCCCTCATATTAAACCCTCATATCAAAGACTATGTTTTCTATATCAAAATTCATTAGATTTCCTTTTGAAATCTAATTAGAATATGGTCAAAAATTGGATTTTGAAGTTTTCCCCTAATATTACATTAAAAAACCCTAATATAAAATATTTTTTTCTTTTTTGAAATCGATTCGATTTCCTTTTAAATTGTAGTAGCAAAAATAAAAACAAAAACCGGATTTCGAAATGTTTCCTCTAATATTAAATTACCAGCCCTAATATATTTAAAAAAAAACTGTTTCAAAATCGATTAGTTTTCTGTTTAACATATAATTAAGATATTGCTAACAATTGGATTTCGAAGTTTTCCCCTAAGATTAAATTAAAAACACTAATAAAAAAAAACTATGTTTTTTCGATTTCAAGAATCGATTAGATTTCCTTTTGACATCCAGCAAAAATATTGCCAGGAAATGCCAAAAAGGGGATTTCGAAGTTTTCCCCCAATATTATATAAACGTTGTAATATAAAATACTTATTTTTTCGACCTTAAAAGACCCTAGTTTAAAAAATCACCGGGGCTGACTAGTTTTTATTTTTTGGTGGTGAAATCCTGAAATGGGACCTTCATGTTTAATTTGTTTTTGAAAAGGTATCACTTCAAAGTCAAACTGGCCAGCCTTAAATTTCCCAAAATTTAACGCGGACCCTAGTAAAAGGAATCAATGTAATATTTTAGTATTTAGGGTACGTTTAGTAAAAGGAGGTGGGGATTAGTAAGGTTTTCAATTTAATATAAGGGGAAGCTTCGAAATCCAATTTGGCAAGATTTGAGTTAGATTTTGAATAGGAATTCAATCGGTTTTGAAATATAAAGTTCATTTTTTAAAACGAATGTTTTCAATTTAATGTCAGGGGGAAGCTTCGGAATCCAATTTTGGCAATATTTTAGTTAGATGTTATTTAAAAAATGTTTTCCAATTTAGTTTTTTTAACCAAGGGGGAAGTTTCGCACCCTCATACTAAATACCCACTAAATACAAAAAACTATTCCGTGTGTTCATTATTGGGTGGGGAGGGGCAGACGGTTTATTATGACGCAGGGATTGGTCAGGCATCACTTGCTGGAATTATTGGATTCTTTTGGGATGATTGGTATGATGTTTAGTCAGGCATGGTTCCCTTCAGTCATGCACGATTTTTGCAAAAATCCTATTTAGGCACGACCCCAAAATCCCAGCCCGGCCCGGGCCCGGCAAATTCCGGCCCGCGCCCTGCAAATTCCGGCCCTGCGTTTTTCCAAAATCAGGCAAAACCAGTAAATCAGGTATTAAGTCAGGTGTAGTTACCTTTTAAGTCATTAAGGCTAGTCAGGCATGGTTCCAGTGGGTACCTTTTAATTGTGAAGGCTAGTCAGGCATGGTTCCCTGAATTCAGGGGCATGGGTACCTTTTAATTATGAAGGCTAGTCAGGCATGGGTTCTGTTAAGTCAGGCGTGGGTGGGTACCTCTTAATTATGAAGGCTAGTCAGGCATGGTTCCCTTAAGTCGGGTGTGGTTACGCTTTAAGTCATGAAGGCTAGTCAGGCATGGGTACCTTTTAAGTGATGAAATCTGAATCAGGCGGAGCTCCTATTCTAAATGTGTTAAATCCAATTGTTCAGTGTGGAAAATCGATTTTTTGGCTGGTCTACGGGCAAACCCTGTGTCTTCCAATACCATAGCGTGCTGATGTCGCTTGCCTGCATAATAGTTAAGGCCAAAGCTTAGGTCATCAGTGTGATCCTGAAATGGCGCCACGACCAAGAAGATGACATGTGTAAAATGGGCCCTGGATTAACAAAGGCTGACTAATGAATTTGGAGGATGCCACTAAAGTATGACATGTAATCACTTTTGAGGAGCACTCTATGGCACGCAGCGCGCGCAGCCTGCTTTACGGTTTAGCGTTTGAAAGTTTTAGGCTTTGCCTCTATGGCACGCAGCGTTTGAAAGTTTGAAAGTTTAACCGTTTACCTCTATGGCAGGCTGTGCGCGCAGTACGCGTTACGGTTTAAAGTTTGAAAGTTTTAGGGTTTATGTGTGTGGCACGCAGTGCGCGCAGCGCGCATTAGGGTTTAGGGTTTGGAAGTTTTATAGTTTATTGCATGCAGCGTGCACAGCGTGGGTTGAACTTTAGGGTTTCGAAGTTTTAGGGTTAACCTCCATGACACGATGGTTTAGGGTTTGGAGATTTTAAGGGGTACTTCTATGGCACACAGCGCGCGCAGCGCGCGTTAGGGTTTAGGGTTTGGAAATTTTAGGGTTTATTTTATTGCATGCAGCGCGCACACCGCGGGTTAAACTTTAGGGTTTGGAAGTTGCATAACACGATGGCTTAGGGTTTGGAAATTTTAGGGTTTACTTCTCTGGGGCACAGCGCGCGCACCGCGCATTAGGGTTTAGGGTTTGGAAGTTTTAGGGTTTACTTTATTGCATGCAGCGCGCGCAGCGCGCATAGAGTTTAGGGTTTGGAAGTTTTAGGGTTTCAAGGGTTCCAAGGTTCCAGGGTACCAGGGTCCCACGGTTTCAGGGTTCCAAGGTTTCCAGGGTTCCAAGGGTTCCAAGGGTTCCAGGGTTCCAGGGTTCCAGGATCCCAGCAGGGTGCCAGGTGTGCAGGGTTGCAGGGTTCCTGAAACCTTGGAACCCCGGAACCCTGGAACCCTGGAACCCCGGAACCCTGGAACCCTGAAACCCTGGAACCTTGGAACCCTGCGACCGTGGAACCCTGAAACCTTGCAACCTTGGCACCCTGGAACCCTCAAGGATTCTGGAACCCTGCAACCTTGGAACCCTGGAACCTTGGAACCCTGCAACCCTGCACACCTGGCACCCTGCTGGGATCCTGGAACCCTGAAACCCTGGAACCCTTGGAACCCTTGGAACCCTGGAAACCTTGGAACCCTGAAACCGTGGGACCCTGGTACCCTGGAACCCTGGAACCCTGAAACCTTGGAACCCCGGAACCCTGGAACCCTGGAACCCTGGAACC